>JAQNDB010000315.1:0-50422 GCA_029204045.2 Tillandsia leiboldiana
CCCGCGCGGCACCTGTGCGGGCGGTGCAGGCCTGCGGGCGGTGCCCGCGCGGCGCGCCTGTCGCGCGGTGCCCCGCCTGCATGCGGCCCGCGCGGCATCCGCCCACTAAAAGAAAGTTTCGTCCTCGAAACTAAAGCAATACCCACGGAGTCTCAGAAACCGGGGTAAGTACTCAACACCGTCGTCTCCCGCTCCAAGTTGCCTATCACTCCCCGTGATTACTCTCAGCAACAACAACAGCAACAACCAGTATGGATAGCCCGATTGCGCAATTCCCTCACCTCACGAGCCGGAATTCGCAACGGGCGTCCCTCGTACTCCAAACTCACGCAGGGCTCAAAGAAGTGAGTCAATCACGGGCGAGGGGTCCAAAACATAACACTCCTGTAGCTGAGACGCAAAAATACCTCAGGGACTCCAACAACAGACTGGGGGAAAGGACGAACAGCCAGTGCAACACGCACTAAAATCACCCTCTAGAGCCAACTCAACTAGGGCCCCGAAACACGTCCACAGCAGCACCCGCACAAGAAAGGGGTCCCAACAAGCAGGGATTCTCTGGGACACAATCTCAAGCCCTGTACACCACCATGGTCCCACACAGCGCCAGCTATGGAACCGTCAAACTCAACTCCCAAATAGCTCTTCTGCTCCAGGTATCCGTCACCATAGTGGCCACCGGTCGGGGTGATCCTAATGCTCATCAAAATCCAATGGTAGCCCCATAGCCACTATCGGAGGTATCACTATAACTCGCAAGTCCAGCTTCCTCCGCTGACCAAGCTAAAAAAAATCGGCGCTGGCACCAATCTTATCATCCGCTCGTCAAACTCTGCCGGCACCATCCGGTCCAAAATCTCCTCACCTCAACAGTAATGGTCAATCTCGGCCTGTCTCAATCACATCCATTTTGACCGGACTTCCACCGCCCGCCCCTACGACTAGAATATGTAATCCAGAAAGATATGCTCTCAAAGCTAAAACTTGTACCAAAACCGCTTGGCATAAAGCTTCTTCCTCACAGATCTTGTCACACCATCTACAAATGCTTCACAAGCTCTAAATCACTCAGGAGGGGTAAAACCAAAATATCCCTGGAGAATGCCGCTATCAATCCGTTCAAGTCCAGCTGGAATACAGAATTCCTCATCTTAAAGGAAACAAGGCATTAGTCATTCCATTGGTCTCACTGTACTCACAATGCCCCTAGCGTGTCCTGAACGCCATCTTGTCGAAAACTCAGCTGTAAATCCAAACTGGTGCAGGCATCATACTCGATCAACTGCCGGAGCATAACTCCATCAAAAGGTCCTAAATAATACCTGGACCTGCCTGGGCTCAAACCACAAAAGAGCTCACACAGTCGTGTATCAACGACGCGGCCTAGGTCAAACAAACCCTCTATCCATCAAATCCATGCACCTATGCCCACAACTCTCACAGCTCTACAAATATATTTAACGAGGTGCTATCGAGGTAGGCGCGGTTTCCCAGAACCACGTCAATCGAAATCACAATCTCCCTAACCGGCGGCATCATCATCAGCTCAGGTGGAATCACACCGGGATCTCACAGGCACAGGAATATCCTTACGTCCCGGTGCCGCCGTAGGCACCTCTCACACTGTCGCTGTAACCTGAGTACCCAAACAGTCTCAACAACAAGCCTTCCATGTCTGCCTCGCAGAAACAAAGTCCTTTCTCTCAGCAGTCAAACATCCTGTGGCACTATGCCAACCAGCCCAAGCACTGGGTCAAGACACCGAACTCTCACAAATACCAATAAGTCTGCCATTCACGGCCTCTATTGCACTGGACATGATCCACAAGCCTTCCCCACCTGCGCAATACCAACAGTAACCTGTACCTCTAGTGCACGGGGTAACAACTCTGCCTCTAGTCCATGCAGGAATGCAACATGCTCTAACTCCGACTGCTGTGATGAAATCACACCCGCGGCAACTCAATCCACTACCGTGGCGCCCTCCAACCCAGCGACACAATCTCATCCACTCAATGCAAGTGGTCGTCGCTCAGCCTGCCAAAATATCTAGACCAATCACAAAGGGAGCACGACCTCTGTCCATGCTCACACTGAGGTGACGAATGTGGTCTCTCGCAGAGAGCCAATCCACGCTACCGCTGCGCCACTCTGATAAAAGGGCTGATGCTGTCATCGGGGTCCACCCAACCTCTGACGTCTCAGAAATCCACCTGGATATCATCGTCATACGACCAAGCACAATTGATTCATGCAATTCCTTATACAATTATCCTTACTAAGCTCACCCCTCAATCACATATATTGCACCCCAACATGCTAGTTATCAATCACCCAGGGTAACATCCCCCCTTGGGTAAGCTTTACATAATCCATCCACAAGGATATCCACCATCCTAGAAGGGAAAACGAAAATGTCTCCGCCGGCCGATCTGTCCTCCAACACCTAGCGCCAAGCGCCTCTATCCAAGACTCACCTCTGACGGCAGACCCTATCAAAAGGAACTGTAACGCTACGCGCCATACACAATGCCTACTCCATCGAGGCATCCAAAATCCAAGACGGGGAATCAAATAACCTAAAAGGTATCCTGACGCAATCCACTCACAGTCAAGCATATCCTACGCGCCATGTCCCCCAAATCATAGAGCGCGCACACGATAACTGCTTAACCGTTTGACACCAGGAGGCTATCAAGTAGTCTCTCATCACCACCAACCACAATTCTACCCCAAGAGGCTCCAAACTTAATCCTATGAATCGGGGTGGTTTACCTGCCGAAACTGGCTCAACTGATCATTGGTGTCCCATAGCTCAGCTGTCGATTATCTACCCTGCCATGGCGCCTCTGCACTAAACATTGGCACGGAGGGGGCTACTCACTCCATCGGTACCACAGAAATCCCCGCCCCTGAGGATACTGCAACCGGGTTGTCTCAGAAAGAAGCACTGTCGAGCTGCCCGCTGCTCCGACAACTGTGTCACTAAAAACAGATGCCCGCTCACTCTGCCACTGATAAGCCTCTGACAATCCTGTCATCTGGGTCCGGAGTCCTCTGACCCCAATCCGGCATTCTGGCCTGAAACAACTAGCTCAGACCCAACCGCTGCACCAAAGTGTGCCCGGGTCAAGGCCCACGTCGGGGAGACACCGCTCGCCACGACAAACGCAAATCAGCACACCCCAAACACTCGACCAATCTAGCGAAAGTCAAAGACATCCCTCTATTTCTGTAACCTTATGTTGTCTGCAACCAACATACTGTCCCACAGAAATAGAATATGTCAATCCCTCTTCACTCACTAGAATAGTCAAACAAATAAATCACCGACTTTCGCAAAGTGTCGCGTCCCTCGCGCCCTATCATTCTAGGGTCCGCTAAAAGCCTAGGGTTTCCTAAGTCCCAACCGACCTATCCCTAAGCTCTGATACCAACCTAATCTGTCGCACCCCGGGTGTAAACCAGAACCCGGGCCCGTCTACAGATCCGCCGTGCACACGGTATTTCCGTGTACACGAAGCGCCAATAACCTGCTCAAATATAAGAGATACAATAAAAGAGCAATACAGAGCTGAACTAAAACTAACACATCTCAGACTGAAGCTGGAAATAAAATACAATACATCTGTATAAATGATACATCAGTCTCTCCCAGCTCACAAAAGAAAATACAACCTGCTGGCAAAAGCCAGTCCCA
This sequence comes from Tillandsia leiboldiana, assembly GCA_029204045.2. Lineage (NCBI taxonomy): Eukaryota > Viridiplantae > Streptophyta > Magnoliopsida > Poales > Bromeliaceae > Tillandsia > Tillandsia leiboldiana. The sequence goes on from JAQNDB010000315.1 coordinate 3,701, forward strand.
AAATAAAAAGTACAACCGTCCTGAGGAAACATGGGTATGTGGGTTATATGTAATGTAGATCTAAATAGGGGAAGAAAACACCTAGAGGGGGGTGAATTGGTGTAAACGTATAAACACTCAAAAATCGTTGCGATAAAAACCCAATGCGGAAATAAAAATAACACGCAAGATTTTTACGTGGAAAACTCCATCACCGAAGTAAAAAACCACGGGACCGATACACGGCAGAAATCCACTAGAATTAAAACACGTACAAGGTGATTTACCGTACACACTTACGACTCTAACCTTTTCCATACGCTCCTAGAGGATCTTCTCCGCTCGCTCCGCGACGCTTCTCGAATCCACGATCTGCGGCCCAACGCCGAATCCACGGCGGTCCAACGTCGAATCCACGACGTCCGACCGAATCCACGGTCTGCACCCAATAGCACCCTTCGAATCCACGAACGTGCCTCGCTCCGAATCCACGAGAGCGGTTGAACCTTGAATCCACAAGGACACGCGAATCCACGCGCCGATTTTGGGGAAATCGGTGTTTTGGCTGGTGATGATCCGCGGAAATACTTAGATCAAAGATAGATCGGAAATACAATCTAAGTATTCATTAGTTTGATTCAACTCAAGATGTGAGTATGAAAACCTAGAAAAAGAGTGAGTATCAAACCTAATCAATATAGATGAAGAAACATAGAGTATTCTCTAATGATTTCATTTCTTCTCTATATGTGGATCTAGAGCGTATAAGATGATATAATGAAATGACGGCTTTGTGGATTTTTGGATTAACCCTAGAAAAAGAGTCATAGGGTCTATTTATAGGTTAGAAACATTTGGAAGGAGATAAGAATCAAAAACCTAACTTTTCTGGAATTTTGACAGGACGGCGATCTGGATCGGATTTGGGCGATCCGGATTGCAGTAGCAATAAAGACGGTTTCCAGAAAACAACGTTCGGGATCCGGATCAGAATGCCTGATCAGATCGTTCATACATTTCAGAAAACTCAACGTTCGAGATACCGGATCGTGAGATGCTGCGATGCCGGATTGAAGTGATGTATGAAACAACAACCTTCGGATCCGGATCGCTGGCTCTGATCCGGATCCTGACATGTCTGAACACCAGTTTTTTGATTTTTATGCAGTTAAAACTCTTCCAGGTTGTTTCTACACTACAAGAAGTATTCGGATCACCAATAATCTTAGTTTAAACATACCTGATCCTTTTGAATTCTTCTTTCTTGAGAGTGAGTTAAATGATCCAACTTTCTTCACCTTCAATCTTAAAAACTTGAACCTTTCACGAAACTATGCCAACTCAAATTCCGTAACAATCTCCCCCTTGGCGGTTTCGTGACAAAACACAGATCCACTAAAGAAAATTTAAAAAGATATTTTTGTTGCTATCACCATACAACAAAAAATTTACAATGGAGATCCGAAATTTAAAAACATGAGATAAACTCCTAAACAGGACTCTAGACTTAGACATCTGTACTCTCTGCACAAAGAAACATTCTTGACAAAAAGAGATCGTTAGATACCTGAAGAATATTTAGCATTCAAAACCTAACAGAGATAGAGTTTATGCTCACCATGACATTGAGTAATTCAGATATGTAATAAGATCACAATCAACCATTGACATATCTTCTAAACAATAAAATTCCAAATGTCATGACTTTGCTTTGTTAGTAATCAACAACTTGTTAGTAATATACATGTCCAAATAGTTAGTCAAATAGTTAGTAGGAACATGCAACAAATCCAAGATGAAAACCAAAGTTGTGATACTTACCTTTCACCAAAGTCAAAGTTGAAATGATACTTACACTTGATGTTCACACATTCACATCAATCATTGTTCGTCAAGTTAAAATGATACTTACCTTGATGTTCACACATTCACATCAATCATTGTTCAACTCATTGTTCAAGTTCTCTCTAAACTTCTCCTCCTTTTTGTCACAAACAAAGCCATAATTACAAAAATCAAGGAGAGTTAAATAGATCATAATAAAGAACCGGTGAGAGCTGAATAATAACAAAACTTAAAACCTGCAAAGGAAAGATTAGAAACAAAGTTTATGCAGAGTCATCGGAGCTGATACACCCAAGCTTCTGAAACATTTTCTTGATCCGTTTGTTCATAGAAGCTTGTTCCTTCTTAACTTCTTTGATATCTTCTCTCATTTCAGCGAAATCAGTAGCCATGCGTTCTTGTTCGTTTGAGAGTCGCTGTTGCTCCTTAAAGATTGAGCTAACCGACGCATCATCATCAGACGTTGATGGAGGTGCTGGTTGTGCTGCTGGTGTAGAGGTTGTCGCTTATTGTTGTTGTGCTCGTTGCCGGTGAGGAGGTATTATGGGTTCATCTGGCTTCGTCGAGAGAGACTTCACAATTGTCGTCTCATTAATGGTGCCCAAACTGTACATGTATGAGCTCGCGCTTGTATCGACTTTAAACTTTCTAAGGATGCGCATGATAATCATTGGGTAGGGTAGTCTCTCTGTGGGATGAGAGTGTTCCACATACCGCGCCATCCTTGACCAAATGAGATAGGGAATATTCAAGTTTGCTCCCATCAATGCGGCCGGGTTTCCAAGAAGATAAAGGTATAACATTCTGTCCCATCGAAGAACCTTCGTATTCATGTTGGGAAGAATGTTGTAGCAGACAATGAAGTTTATATACCGATACTCTGGTCGAAGCTCTTTAGAGAAAACAGAATTTCCGGTCGACCGAGTATTTGGAAGACAAATTCCATTAACTACAACTCTCCAGGAGTTGTCGTTGAAGCTTTGAGTTTTTAGGTAATGGAGTCCATCAGCTCTGGCTGTCATACCTAGCACAACTCCAATCAGCTGGGGTGTGACTTCGATTTTGATATTTTTAACCAAAGTGTGAAATTCTCGACGTCCATCCTCGTGATCAATCAGACTTGCAGCGTTCTGATAAAACATTCGAACTGAGTGTGGACAGTACCCAGTAGTCTCAGGGAAGTTGCAAATTTGAGCAAGACCAACTTGGTCAAACAAAGTCCCAAAAGCTACAGATCGTTCCTTCATTGGTTTGACATTGACATGTCTCTCGCCAATGCATTCCCTCTTCTCAAAATCCTTGATTCTTTCGGAGCTGATGAAGTCTTGTGGAGGAGGCTGCCTAGCAACTGGTTCCTCAATGGTAATTCCCTGAGCACTGCCTCTTTTTCTTGCACCGGTTTTTCTTTTTGTTCCAATTGGACTTGGTTCCATAGGGGCTTTTCCTTTTTCAGCTACAGTAGGCTTTGAAGCTTCAGCAGTTGCTTTCCCTTTGGAGACAATGGGAGCAGCTTGCTCGATTTCGATGTTATCCCAGTCGATCGACTCCGTCTCTAATTCAGTGTCGGAATCATCCTTGGTCTTCTTCGCTTTCTTAGCCTTCTTAGGCTTGACAGTATCCTTGGTATGAACCATGGCAGCAAGTAGAAAAATAATCCAAGTGATCACCATTTTGATTGCTAGTGAAAAATGTATCCTGTGAAGATCAACTCAAGAACACATGAAAAATTATTAATTTTCAAAAATTGAAAAATTGTACCCAAACAATCATAATCATGTAGAGAGACTAAGAATCAAATTAGTTTTGCAAAAGGACTTTTAAAAATAGATCAATTGCATGCTTTTCGAAAATCCTCATTATATGCCCTAAAACCGAAATTTTAGAAATCGAAGCCTAAAAATCCGTTAATCAGGAGAATACCTAGCATATAATCAAAACTAATCTACCCAGAGTTCTTATTTCAAAAGAAATTTGATTAAAAACCATTCACAAACGAAATCGATCCAAGAAATTCATCACGTTTGAGGAGGAAAAAGAGAAACGGTGAAAAACTGAGATTTTGATCAATAAAACTTACTTGGAGTTGAAGAACTTGAGTTTGAAAGCTTCCAAGATGGGTGAAATCTAGAGAGAGAAGCTCTGGAAACTTTGGAACAAAAGATTGGAGTAAAAGAAATCAAAACCCTTTTGTTCTTTATAAAAACCTTAGCCGCGATCCGGATCAGTTCATGATTGCGATCCGGATCGGCTACCCGCAGTGAAAGACTGCGTTCGGGATCCGGATCGGCAGGTCGAATCCGGATCGTCTGCCCGCAGAAGAATATCTGCGTTCGGGATCCGGATCGGCAGGTCCAATCCGGATCGGCTCCAACTTTTTCATTAGAAAATTTCAGAGAAATTCAAGAAAAAACCAGAAAAAGTATGTAAGCACAATTTTGTATCAACTTTAAACAAAAATCATCGTTTCATACAACAAGAATTAGATTATGCCAAATCTATCAATAATATCCAAAAATGAAACGAGAATTTACAAGAATTAAATCCCTTAAAGTTGAACACCTTCAATTACATCTAACTTGATCTTATGAGTAATGCCTTTATCAAATCATCAATTCAGTAAAGAAAATGAAATACAAAGATCAATAGATGTTTGAAATCCCAAATATAGTAGATAATGTATCTAGACAATCTGTTGAAGAGAGTGGCTCTTTGAGCATCTTTCTTTAAAAACCCACCTTATACCAACCTTGAAATTTGACGGAGTCAAGTATTTCAACATGCATTTTACTTAATCAAAAATTGAACAACCATGCTTGGTATACATGTGGTAGCTGCACACAATACTCGGACGACCGAGGTGGTAGCTCTTTCCTCCATGTGGTGGTAGTTTTCACACTCCTCATTGGGATGTAACTCTTTCCACATCTTTTGAGCATTTTACATTTCTTTGACTCCCCCTCAATTGGCTATCAATTATTTAAGATATAAAGTATTCAACCAAAAATTGATCTCGATTTCATACTCGACTAAGCAATCAAATAAGATAATGACTATACCAAGAGATCATTGAGAGAGAAATTGACTTTGATCACTCAGAAGATGATTTAATTAACATAAATAATCATTGCAACAGTGAAATATTATGATGGCAAAAGCATAATAAATTTCTAAATGTGCGAAAAGATGCAATTAAAGTCAATTATGATCTATGCTCAAATAGTGTCCTATGTACAGACATAGATAATGAACAAAACAAAACAAAAACAAAACCTATCCTAAGCAAAGGTTTCAAAAAGAAGTTTATTTCAAGGAAAGCATTCCAATTGCTTTTCGCAAATGAATAAAACGTTTTTGATCCAAAGGTTTTGTTAGAATGTCAGCTAATTGATCCTCAGTTGAAATATATGAAAGTTGAAGAGTATTTGATTCAACTAGCTCTCTAAGAAAATGATATCTAAGTTCAATATGTTTTGTTCTAGAGTGCAACACAGGGTTTTTAGAAATGTTAATTGCACTTGTGTTGTCACAAAGAATTGTTACCGAAGATGCTGAAATCCGGAAGTCGCTCAATACGCTTTTCATCCAAATGAGTTGAGTTGAACAACTTCCAGCTGAAATGTATTCCGCTTCGGCAGTCGAGAGTGCTATGCAATTCTGCTTTTTACTGTGCCATGCAACAAGGCAATGGCCAAGATAGAAGCATGCACCACTCGTGCTTTTCCGATCATCCACTGATCCTGCCCAATCGGCATCTGAGTATCCAACAATATCCAAACTTGTTCCCATAGGATACCAAATTCCGAAATTAATTGATCCTTTGATGTACCAGATGATCCTTTTCACCGCTTTCAGGTGAACCTCCTTTGGTGCTGATTGATATCTCGCGCAAATCCCAACACTAAAGGATATATCCGGGCGACTAGCCGTGAGGTAAAGTAGACTTCCAATCATACTTCGATACAGTTTCTCGTCTACATTCTCACTTTGTGATTCACTTCCAAGTCCCTTGTGGCTAGTTCCCATTGGAGTCGGAAAATCCTTCGAATTTTCTAAGTCATACTTTTTAACCAACTCCATTGCATACTTGGATTGACTCAAGTGAATACCTTCATCATTTTGTTTAATTTGCAATCCAAGGAAATAAGTCAATTCGCCCATCATGGACATCTCAAATTCGTTTTCCATGGTCTCCGCGAATTTAGAAGCATCATTACCCTTTGTTGCTCCAAAAACAATGTCATCGACATAGATTTGTGCAACAATGAAGTTATTTTGATAATGCTTCACAAAGAGAGTCCTGTCAGCTCCCCCTCGAGTATAGCCCTTCTCCAAAAGGTGCTTTGTCAGCCTTTCGTACCATGCTCGCGGTGCTTGTTTCAGACCGTAAAGAGCCTTTTTCAAACGAAAAACATGGTTAGGTTGTTTATGGTCCATAAAACCTTTCGGTTGAGCCACATAAACTTCCTCATTTAAAAACCCATTTAGAAACGCGCTCTTAACGTCCATTTGAAATAATTTGATTTTAAAATGACAAGCAATAGCAAATAGTATACGAATGGGCTCGAGTCTAGCTACAGGGGCGAATGTTTCATCAAAGTCTATACCTTCTACTTGAGAGTAGCCTTGAGTAACTAATCGTGCCTTGTTCCTGATGATAGTACCATCCTCATTTTTCTTATTCTTGAAAATCCATTTGGTACCTATCACATTGTGTTGCTGTGGAGGCTTCGTTAATTCCCAGACTTTGTTTCGCTCAAATTGATGGAGCTCTTCCTGCATTGCTTTAATCCAGTAGTCATCCTGAAGAGCTTCATCTATGTTCTTTGGTTCGATTAAAGATACGTAGCAAGCGAATCCACAAACCAACTGCCTCCGAGTTCTAACTCCTTCTTGTGGATCTCCAATGATGTTTGATTCAGGATGATCCTTGGAGATTCGTAGCGTTTGTTGAAACGGAGTACTCGGAGGTATATGAGATGATTCCTGCACATCAGATAAACTTGAAAAGCCATTAGATCCATCATTAATATTGGAAGTATTATCATGAGAAGATGCACTTACAGGAGTATCATCATCTAGAGAGATATCGAGGGTAGATTTTTCAGATGCAAAGTGAAAAGCTTCATCTACTTTAACATTTAAAGATTCTACAATCGTTTTAGATTCGATGTTAAATACTCGATATGCTCTGCTATTTGTAGAATAACCCAAAAAGATTCCTTCGTCACTTCGAGAGTCAAACTTTCCAAGATTTTCACGGTCACGTAAAATGTAACATCGACTCCCGAAGATACGAAAGTATTTGATATCCGGTTTTCTACTAAACCACAGCTCATATGGTGTATTTAAAGTTCCTGGGCGCAAATACACTCGATTAATGACATAGACAGCGGTGTTCACAGCTTCAGCCCAAAAATGTAGCGGTAAATTCCGGCTATGAAGCATCACACGCGCCATCTCTTGAACAACCCTGTTTTTGCGCTCAACAACACCATTCTGCTGAGGTGTATAGGGTGCTGAGAATTCATGTTTTATGAATTTGGAATTTATGAATTCTCCACCTCTATCACTCCTAACACGAATGATCTTTTCATTCTTTTCAATCATAATACGATGGCAAATCTCATGAAAAGAGTCAAACGTATCAGCTTTCTCTTTTAAAAATGCTACCCAAGAAAACCTAGAGAAATCATCAACCAATAAGAAGATATACCATTTACCTCCCAAAGATGGTTGACGGGTCGGCCCCATTAAATCCATGTGCAAAAGTTCCAAAGGCCGTTTTGTACCTACGTGGTTCAAGTTCTTGTGTGCAGTCCTAGACTGTTTTCCCTTTTGGCAACCACCACACATAATGTTTTGTTTAAGCAAAAGTTTTGGAACCCCCTTGACCACGTCCTTGTTTGAAATTCTAGCAAGTTCTTTAAAATTTAAGTGACCTAGCCTTTCATGCCAAAGTGTTTCATTATCCAAAGAAACTAGGTTACATTTTTCAGAAAACTTATTAGGAACAACATAACAATTGTTTTCAGATCTAACCCCTTTTAAAAAGAATACATGGTCCTTATCAGTTACAACACATTCAACAGATGAAAAGTTAACTAAAAAACCATTGTCGCAAAGTTGACTTATGCTGATGAGGTTAGTCTTAAGGCCATCAACAAATAACACATTATTTAGAACCGGGCCATCTGGAATAGCTACTGTTCCTTTTCCAACAATTTTGGAAGATCGACCGTCTCCGAAAACAACGAGTCCTCCGGAGATTTTCTCAAGATTTTGAAAACTAATTTTGTCACCGGTCATGTGACGGGAACACCCGCTATCCAGATACCAAGACGAACTATCATATGCATGCAAGGAAACATTGGTAACAAGACAAGGAAAAATTTCACCTTTGCGCACCCAAACCTTTTTGGAGTGCGTCGGTAATGGTCGTGAAGTTATATGCCTAGGTGAAAGCGTCTTGTTAAAACGATTGCTGCTCCTTGATGAAGTCGTCTTGCGCGGTAAACTACCAAGGTTCTTTTCCTTCAATTGATTTGCAATTGATTTCCGTGGAATCACCTTTGTGGTAGTCATTGCAAGGGGTGTTTGAGGTGCGCGTTTGACTCCCATCTTGCAATGTCTTCTTATGTGCCCTGAAACACCACAACGAAAACATACCTTAGATCTTGACGATCCCAAAGAGGATGAAGTAAGTTTGTTGTCGTTGTTTGTCTTGAATTCCGGTGTCGGAGGAGGAGATACCGACTGAGGCACAAAAACTGTCCCACTCGAACTTGGACTGTTTCCAGTTTGAGTGTACCCGAGGCCGAACCGATTTGTTTGACCAAGACCAAGAAGCCTATCCAACTTACTCCTTCTTGAAGAGAATCGCTTCAAGTCATCCTTGAGTTGGAAAATGGTCTTTGTCATTTCCAGGTTATCCTGTCGAGCCTCATTGTAGAGCTTTGAGAAGTGATCCGCTTTATCCACCAGTTTTGTATGTTCCTTCTCAAAAAGCTCATTGGACTCTTGAAGGGAAACATTTACTTTTATCAGATTTTCCCTTTCCACTTCAAGAGCGTTTGAGAGAGAAGTTGCTCTTTTTGCTTCTTCTTCGAGATCATGCACTCTCCCTCTCAAACTCTTGTTTTGCTTAGCCACTTTCTTTGAATCCCTCAAAAGTCTGTGGTAGGCTAAAGCAAAATCTTCACCTTCCGAATCATCCGATTCGTTGTCCGTTCCAATCTTTTCAACAGTGGAGTTGGACAACGACTCGGATGTACTTGCCATAAAGCACATGAAGGGTGAAGATATGGACGCGTGGAATGTCGTGGAGCTCTTTTCTTCATCACTTGAAGACGACTCATTTGACGTTGAGTTGTCATCCCAAGTGACGACTTGCATCGCCTTCTTCTTTGCCGGATACTTGTTGGGACACTCCGTTGCAATGTGGCCGTAGCCTCGACATTTGAAGCATTGTAGTTGTCCCTCTGAACTTTTCTTATCCTTTGAGAAGTTCTCTTTCTTTCTTGACTTGTAACTTGAAGTACCCTTGCCTTTGTTCGACTTTCCGAAGGATGGAGATTTACTTGAATTACCCCTTCGAAAGTTGCGGCGAAACTTCCTTGTCAAGAGAGCGAGCTGCTTCTCAAATTCCTCCATAGAAAGGTTCTCGTCATCGTCTGAGGAGGGTGTATCCGCGTCTTCTTCCTTAGTTGTTTTCAACGCATAACCTGAAGACTTAGAAGAGGATGCTTTTCCAGAAGAATTGTTAGTAGTAAACGTCATTTCATAAGTTTGTAATGAACCAACTAATTCTTCTACACGTATTTCGTCCGGGTGTTTAATAGTTTCAATGGCTGTAACCTTTGGGCGAAATCGTTCAGGAAGAGTTCTTAAGATCTTTCTTACAATCTTAAATTCTGGAATCTTCTCTCCCAGGTTAGCACATGAGTTTACGATGTCTTGCAATCGTGTATAGTAGTCCGTGAAAGATTCATTTTCTGCCATCAAGATAGAGTCAAACTTGCTCGTAAGCATTTGCAGTTTCTGAATCTTCACGAGGTTAGTTCCCTCATGTGTAACCTGAAGAACATCCCAGATTTCTTTCGCAGTCTCACATGCCGAGACGCGAGAGAATTCAGTTTGAGATAAGGCATTAAAAATAGCATTAATTCCCTTGCCATTGTAAGAAGATGAATCTAACTCTTCCTTGGTCCATTTCGACCTAGGTTTTAAGGTGCGAACATCAGAGATAGTTTCAGTTGGATTAGACCATCCTAATTCAATTGATTGCCACACCCTTTCGTCGATGGAAATTAAAAAGGCTTTCATTCGTACTTTCCAGTACGCATAATTTGTTCCATCAAAGAAGGGGGTCGATTGATGTTTCCACCTTCAACCATTGTTTACAACCCTATTCCCGCTCTGATACCACTTGTTGGGTTATATGTAATGTAGATCTAAATAGGGGAAGAAACACCTAGAGGGGGGTGAATAGGTGTAAACGTATAAACACTCAAAAATTGTTGCGATAAAAACCCAATGCGGAAATAAAAATAACTCGCAAGATTTTTACGTGGAAAACTCCATCACCGGAGCAAAAAACCACGGGACCGATAACACGGCAGAAATCCACTAGAATTAAAACACGTACAAGGTGATTTACCGTACACAATTACGACTCAACCTTTTCCATACGCTCCTAGAGGATCTTCTCCACTCGCTCCGCGACGCTTCTCGAATCCACGATCTGCGCCCAACGCCGAATCCACGGCGTCCAACGTCGAATCCACGACGTCCGACCGAATCCACGGTCTGCACCCAATAGCACCCTTCGAATCCACGAACGTGCCTCGCTCCGAATCCACGAGAGCGGCTGAACCTTGAATCCACAAGGACACGCGAATCCACGCGCCGATTTTGGGGAAATCGTTGTTTTTGGGTGGTGATGATCCGCCGAATACCTAGATCAAAGATAGATCGGAAATACCATCTAAGTATTCATTAGTTTGATTCAACTCAAGATGTGAGTATGAAAACCTAGAATCAAACTAATCAATATAGATAAAGAAACATAGAGTATTCTCTAATGATTTCCTTTCTTCTCTATATGTGGATCTAGAGCCGTATAAGATGATATATGAAAATGACGGCTATGTGGATTTTTGGATTAACCCTAGAAAAAGAGTCATAGGGTCTATTTATAGGTTAGAAACATTTGGAAGGAGATAAGAATCAAAAACCTAACTTTTCTGGAATTTTGACGGACGGCGATCCAGATCGGATTTGGGCGATCCGGATTGCAGTAGCAATAAAGACGGTTTCCAGAAAACAAACGTTCGGGATCCGGATCGGAATGCCTGATCCGGATCGTTCATACATTTCAGAAAACTCAACGTTCGGGATCCGGATCGTGAGATGCTGCGATCCGGATTGAAGTGATGTATGAAACAACAACCTTCGGGATCCGGATCGCTGGCTCTGATCCGGATCCTGAACATGTCCGAACACCAGTTTTTGATTTTTATGCAGTTAAAAACTCTTCCAGGTGTTTCTACACTACAAGAAGTATTCGGATCACCAATAATCTTTAGTTAAACAAACCTGATCCTTTTGAATTCTTCTTTCTTGAGATTGAGTTAAATGATCCAACTTTCTTCACCTTCAATCTTCAAGACTTGAACCTTTCACGAAACTATGCCAACTCAAATTCCGTAACAGGGTACACCATCCGTCCAGCTAATACGCTCGTCCTATCTCGAGATCTATCTACTCAGCCGTCCTCTCTCCTCAACCCGCCACTGAAAGCCCAGTAGCACCCGCAGAAGACACTGCAAAACAAGGGAGAAGAAAAAAAGGAAAGGAGAATGGGGGGTGAGAACTACTAGTAAACCAGTAGCCTCCCCTAGTGGGTAAAACCTCAACTCTGACACGCCCACTAGGTCTACCAGAGGCAAAAGAAATAAAGGTGGTATGCAATGAGTATGACTACTGATGAAAAGCTACCACTAGTATGCCTCTAAATACTGAGCTAAAAGAATAGCTGAATGTATGCATCAGAATATAAATGCCTGCCTGAATAAACCCAATCTGACCACCAGTAAACACTGGTACTGCCTGCTCTGCCTGCCGCGACGGGTATGCCAGCCTACGCATAATGTAGTGAACCGGAATTTGGAATATAAATAAATGGAAATAAAAATAGTATGAAATACTATTGTTTATTGAGGTGAAGAATGACCTAGAAATGAATTGGGCCCAAATCGGGATTAAAATAAGATATCTAGAATCTTATGTGAGAAAGTGGGCCCAGATTATAAGGGGAAAATTCACAGTCTCAGAAAATTCCTAGAAAATTACGGGAGCTCCGTAAATATGTTTTAAGGCCACGGTAAAAGTTTCGCGTTGATCGGACACCCGGATGGTGAGAACGGGCTCCGCCAGCGAATTCGAATACAGTGGGACTTTTGGTGACCCAGAGGTGGTCCAAACTGAAAAGTTAAAGTGCCAGGAGGTAAATTAAGTCAAACTGTGGCTGCCCGTCAAATTTGAGCGTAAACGGGCGAGAAACGGGCAAGAACGGATGAAAACGGGCGAAACTGGGCTTGGGCCCAAGTTTCGGGCGCCCGAAAATGGGAACCGGGCGCCCGGAAAGCACTGTAGCAAACCCGGTTTTGGGGGCTGCAGTGAACCGGGCGGCACTGTGGCGTGTCAGCGGGGACAGGCCACGTGTCGGCCTCCCATTCGTCGGTCAGCGCGACGTGACGCGCTGACGCGAAGCGACGTTGCGGCCGGTGTCAGCAGGGAGCGTGGGTGCGGTCCACGTGGCGGCCCCTGATTGGCCGCCGCGTTTCGTTGGTCGCGGTGCACGGGTCCACGGCCACGTGTCGGCCCCTGGTTGGCCGAGCGTGGTGACGTGGCGCTGAGCTGGCGCAGGCGTGGACGCGTAGACCGCGGCGGGCCGATTACTTTAGCCGCCCGGAAACTTTCGGGCGCCCGAAAGGGTGCGCCCGAAAGTTCGGAAATGGCTTATAAAGGCCCGAAATGACTCCTTTTCCTCCTTTTTTCCCTTTCTGGCTTCACCCGAGCGCGCGGGGAGGGGAGGAGGGCGATTTTCGCCGGGGTTCTCGAGGGCGCACGAGCGCGCCGTGGACCCCGTGGAGCGTGCAAAGTACTCCAAAGAGACTAAGAGACGCGATGGACGACACGGCATTGTCGAGGTTGGCCCCGTGTGTCGTTTTTGTGGTATTCTTGGCACAGTTTTAAGGTTTCCTTTTGGATTTTGGATTTGACTCCCATGCTTACGTGCGTGTTAGGGACCAAGTTTTACTGTGCCGTTATACTGCTCGAGTTTTGCGGGCGTTTTGGGCGCGCCTCGTTTTGCGTGCCGCTCGTGGGAGATATGCGCCGTTTTGCGTGCGGACTCGACAAATGCGCACTATTTTGGGTGCAAACTCGAAAGGCGCGCACCGTTTTACGTGCAAAGTTGGAAGAGAAACGTGCACCGTTTTGCGTGCCGATGCGAGGTATGTACTCCGTTTTGCGCACAGGTTGGACTAACGGGCACCGTTTTTTTCGAGCAGACTCTAATAATACGTCTCATTTTGCGTGCAGGGTTGGAATAATATGCACCGTTTTGCGTGCGACCCTACAGTCAGATTGCACCGTTTTGCGTGCAGTTTTGAGGTACGTGCACCGTTTTGCGTGCAGTTCGTGTTGTCGTGCACCGTTTTGCGTGCGGGTCCTAACAATGTATTCTGTATTGCGTTCAGGACCGGATGAAAATGTGACACCCCCGGAATTTGGATTAGTCCTCTATATAAATGATATAATAGGACTAAATCTCTAACCCGGCTATAGCATTTTGGATGGTAGCAAGATCCAAGAGGAACATGAGAGTTAAGCGTGCTAGAGCTAGAGTAGTTCTAGGATGGGTGACCCCCTGGGAAGTGGGGCGTCACAGTTGGTATCAGAGACATTCACCAGCCGGAAATGTGAGATGAGTCTCGGCTGAGCCAGGGTTATATAGCGGGTAGAGTGTGGCTCCCCGGCTAATGACCGTTGTAGGTGGAGTGCAGCTCCCTACAAGGTCGGCTAAGGCTAGCGAGACGAGTCTCACATCGCCTGGTGCTTGTGAGTGTGCTTGAGCCCGACGTGGACGTCAGGGCTTAAAGGGGGGAACAATGTGACACCCCCGGAATTTGGATTAGTCCTCTATATAAATGATATAATAGGACTAAATCTCTAACCCGGCTATAGTATTTTGGATGGTAGCAAGATCCAAGAGGAACATGAGAGTTAAGCGTGCTAGAGCTAGAGTAGTTCTAGGATGGGTGACCCCCTGGGAAGTGGGGCGTCACAGAAAATGCACCATTTTGCGTGCAACCCCACAGTCAGATGTGCACCGTTTTGCGTGCAGTTTCGAGGTACGTGCACCGTTTCGCGTGCAGTTCGCGTTATCGTGCACCATTTTGCATGCAGGTTCTAATCATGCATCTCGTTTTGCGTACAGGACTGGATGAAGGTGCATCATTTTGCGTGCACCCTTACAGTGGAGCGTGCACCGTTGTGCCTGCCAATTTGAGGTATGTGCTCCGTTTCGCGTGCAGGTCGCGTGGTCGCGCACCGTTTAGCGTGCCGTCACTAATGGTGTGCACCGTTTCGCGTACAGGGCTAGAGAGATCGCGCATCATTTTGCGCGCAACCTTAAGAGAAGCATGCTCCGTTTTGCGTGCAAGCTCGAGGTACAAAGTGGAGCCGCGTGGAGGCCAATTGCAAGTGTCTACAAGCAATTGGAAGAATAGTGATAAAGTGTGGAGATATGAAAGCAAATCGGGGACTCCACAAGGTGGGGAATTCTGCCGAAATTGGGTGATCTCTCCCCTTGCTCCTTTGCTTTTCGATTCGAAGCATGATAGTAGCCTGCTAGAGGCGTTAGGTAATTATGATTATGATTGCCTGTGTAAATGGATACAGACGGAAAGTGCAACTGTTGGTAGCCAGTGATAGAGGATTAAATGGGCATGTGTAAAAGGACACAGATGAAAAGTGCAACTGCTGGTTGCCAAAGATATATGATAAAGATGCATGCTTAGAGGTAGATACTATTTTATAAATGAGATGAAAATAACTGCATGCATGAAAGTAATTAGCCATTGATGATTGTGATCATGTTAGGGTATAACCCTAGGAATCATGTGACATGAGGAAAGTGAACATGTTGGTAGTAAGACCAGGAGAAAACCTAGTTTCAGGGTTCACTGAGTGACATCAAAACTTAGGAGATTATCCTAGGGTTGGACGAGTGGCATTGTCTTAGGTGATAACCTAAGGACACTGGATAGAGTGATCAACATAGAGTCAAGGAACTCTAGGATGAGTATAATATGGAACTTAGGTAAAGGGAACCTAAAGTGATCCAGAGGAGTTTAAATTCACAGACAAGGAATTAGAGTCAGAGTAACTCTAAGTTAAAAGTGAAATCAAAAATAGAGTCAAGTGAACTCTAGGATTCAGTAAGGAATCAGAAAAGTGGGATAAGATCCCAAGGTTAAAGGATTAAACAAATATAACCCTAAAGAGTCATAGGGTGTCTGGGCAAATGGACAATAACTTTAACTTCAATCTGAGTTAAACAAAGAAAATGAAATGTGTAAGAGTCCAGGAGACTCTCGGGTTACCCGTGTGGCAAGACCTAGGGTAGGGGATGAAAAAGTGATTAATAAGCCAGACAAGCAAATCGCTCAAGACAGAGCTAAAACTTGGTTAATAAGCAAGACAAGCAAATTGCTTAAGATAAAAAGGCTTAAAGTTAAAAGCAAGCTAAAAATGGCTAAAGAGCATAAAGAGAATGCAAATAGCGCCTTCGAATTTGGGACTCGTCATGTGGAGCAGGACTCCCTGGGCAGTGGCCCGTCGGACGAGGTACTTTCGAAGGGCTAAAAGTGAAAGCAAAGAGCCAAGCCCTCAAAGAAAAGAGGAAGAGTTTTGCCAATGGCAAACTGGGAGCTGTAAGCTCGAATAAGAAAGGAAAGCAAGTGTTCAAAAGCAAAGAGGCTAAGAACTAAAGCAAAAGAGAAAGAAAATAAAAAGATAAAACGGACGTGCCTTCGAAGGTCGAAATGTGGTTCTGCGGGACGTAAAGGGCTTGCCCTCTCCCCGGGCGCATCAGGATCGGACGCAGGGAAGCCCCCTCCCTCCGATAGCGGTGGCCCGAAGAACACATTTACTTCGTAGGACGGGGTAACACTTACGGGTGTTATCGGCAACCTTAGAAATCTTATCTGATGGTAGCAGGACTACCTGGCTCGGGCCCGTTGGATAAGAGTTTCTGAGGGTTAACTTGAACTAAAGCACCAGAACCTAAAGAATAAAGAAAAATAGAGTGGCCAAGGTGGCCGGGTTAATTGGACCCTGTATACAGCGGCATAGTGGCCGAGTTGGTGCTTAGCAGCCTAGTGTGGCTAGACAGGGTAGTGCTGGGTCGATGAGTATATACAGACAGTGATGTATTATTTTGCATAGCTGCATTTGATATTGAGGATTTTAGTTTCCTAGCACTATTATTATTGCTTCCATTGGACCAAGTGGTGTAGGACACTTTTTCTCGGTGGTTGAACCCACTGGGAACTCTGTCAGGAGTTCTCACACCCCTTGGGTGCACCCCCCCCCCCCCCCCCCCACAGGTTCAGGTATGGTTGCAGCGATCGCGACGGTTCAGAGGCAGACGGCGAGGTATACGGCAGTGGCAAGGGCCCAGCAGCATAGAGACCTAGAGGGTCTAGCAGAGGTATCCCTTTTATATGTTTCTTGAGTGAACTTTGTATGGTGAGGAATTTATGTAAAGGCATTGTAATATTATGTAATCGTAAGTTGAGAGATGTAACATGTAATAAAGTTTATTATGGTTCATTCTTATCATGCTTTCATATCGGCTTAAACTATTTGTTTATTGAATGAAAGTTTTAAATTAGTAGTGATCTTACTCTGATATTATATCTCATCATAAGCATTGTTTTGATTCGAGATGGATGTTACCGTTCCTTTCGGGTAGCGTGAGGTCGTGCCCGATTGGCGGGTCTGTTGGCGTGCCCGAACCGTACAAATTGTCCGTCCCGGGTCGTAACAGATAAGAGTGGTATCAGAGCCTAGGAATAGTCCTAGGTTGTTAGCGACCTTAGGGAGACCCTAGGGATTAGCACGAGAGAGTGCGTGAATTCTTGAGCGAGAGTAACTGATTGGTTGTTATTTGTTCCCACAAAGGATGTTGGGAATTGATCGAGGGCAACGAGCTTTCATTTTCGGATATTACGTTGGCGGCCGACAACGTAATGTTGGAGATGAAAAGGAGTACCCTCCTATACTTTCGCATGATTGAGTCGACGAGCTTCGTTGTCGGTATATAGATTACGCTTTACTCAAATGGCTAAAATTTGAGCAAATCATTTTGTTGTGGTGTGCATATTAGCGATGACACCACGCAGGGATACGCGCTTGTTTGGACTCGTGCCGGGTGGGCGCTCTGGGTCAAACAAAGTACATGAGCTGCGATGTCAGGAGACTGCTCTTGTTGATGTGGTCCAGCAGCAGACCGATGCTTCTTGCCGATAAGCGGAGGTTTCCCGCCGGCAAGGAAGCGGATTACATCGCCTAGATGGGCGAGTGTCATTATCTTAAGAAAATGGGAAATAGATCAAGCTAAGAGGCAACAGTAGAGAGTATGGCAGGTGGCCGCCGAAACCTTGTCGGCGCACCCTGCACCTTCTGCGAAAGATGCCGTAAGCTTGTGCCAGCTGGGTTGCCGACAGAGTATAGTTGATGAAGTCCAGTGAGAGACCGATTCATGAAACGCTGGTGATCGCTTTGTTGCGAGAGCCCAGTTGCTGTGTCCTAAGGGTTAGGGCAAGAAAGAATTACGGGCCCAGTGGCGAAAGTTCGCCCTGATGACGGTAGTAACTGTGTGGCATGTCTTCATGGCTGAGTGCCGCATGGTGGGGCTGGTAAGACCCAGGATAGGTTTCGAGATTCGAAAACCTCGCAAGTGAGCGGGAGTTTTATGGCGTCGGTCTGAGGGATCGGCATAATGACAAGGGTTGCCACCACAGGGTTTGCGAGTCAATCACCAGAGTTGGTGAAACAGTTAGCGTGGTGCCTCGACCTAGTTGGGAGAGTTGCACGAGAGCCGTGGTGTGTTTAAGCAAGTCGCTTAGCACTGGGTTTTCGCGAGTTAGCGTTGGGGGCGCTGGACGCCCAACTGTTTGGGTGCTCCTGGAGCACAAGTATCGTTTAGCCAGTGGGTGCGGATTAGGTGGCATATTAGCCTTTGCCCAGTGTGGCCAGAGTCGATAGAAAGTACGGGTCACGGATTAACGACTGGTTAGTTGGTTTTCGCTCAGTGGAGCATAGTGGTCGCGTGGCAACGATTAGCGGGTTCGCTTGAGGACGATCCGTGCCTGGACCATGTTTGTGGACTGTGGGCCTGTAGCCCAGGGGCAGGCGCAGTCGGCTGTGAGAGACAGCGGCCCGAGGCCTGATGGCGGGGCATGATAGAGATTTGGTCGGGACGGTAGTCCGAGCGATGACCCGGGAACGTGGAATGCCACGTGTAAGCCTTGAGGCTATTAGTACACTGAGAGTGTGGTATGACCAGGCCGTAGAGCTAGTGGTGATTGAGGTACTGTAGCTCCTAGTGGGAGTATTGGGGTAGTAATCCTAAGTGTGGATCTACCCGTATGACGTTTGGATCTGCGTGCTACCGAGAGCTATTGCGCAGTGTGGGACTAGCTTCGGGCTATAGGCCCTATTGGACCGTGGTCCGTGAACCTGTGAGTAGTCCGAGATATCGGGTTAGCTAAAAACCCGTGGATTTAGAATGCTAGTAGCGTGTGTGATGGCTGAGAACTTGAGGATTGGCCTCTGCACTCCACATCAGGCAGCGGAGTGACCGGAAATTGCGGTAACCGTAATTGGTTACGGATGCAACCTCCTTGGGAAAGATAAAGTGATCGCGGAATTAAAGTGAAGATTTCGCAAGATGAGACTTCGCCTTTGTGGCAATTGAGAGGGCAAGTGCTCAAATGTGTCTCACCCCTACTTGGTGAAAGTGGCCAGACACCAGGTCTGAGTTTGTCCCTAAGTTGAGATAGGGATTCATGGATGAGCTGCTCGTGTAATTGTGGGCGAGCAGGCAATGTGATGCCGGTCACAAGGTTCAGTGGGCCCCGTAGGGAGGGCAAGATTTCCCCCTCTTGGTCAAGTAGGAGTCGAGATGTGACTCAAGTTTCGAGGACGAAACTTATTTTAAGGGGGGTAGAATGTAGTGAACCGGAATTTGGAATATAAATAAATGGAAATAAAAATAGTATGAAATACTATTGTTTATTGAGGTGAAGAATGACCTAGAAATGAATTGGGCCCAAATCGGGATTAAAATAAGATATCTAGAATCTTATGTGAGAAAGTGGGCCCAGATTATAAGGGGAAAATTCACAGTCTCGAAAAATTCCTAGAAAATTACGGGAGCTCCGTAAATATGTTTTAAGGCCACAGTAAAAGTTTCGCGTTGATCGGACACCCGGATGGTGAGAACGGGCTCCGCCAGCGAATTCGAATACAGTGGGACTTTTGGTGACCCAGAGGTGGTCCAAACTGAAAAGTTAAAGTGCCAGGAGGTAAATTAAGTCAAACTGTGGCTGCCCGTCAAATTTGAGCGTAAACGAGCGAGAAACGGGCAAGAACGGATGAAAACGGGCGAAACTGGGCTTGGGCCCAAGTTTCGGGCGCCCGAAAATGGGAACCGGGCGCCCGGAAAGCACTGTAGCAAACCCGGTTTTGGGGGCTGCAGTGAACCGGGCGGCACTGTAGCGAACCCGGTTCACTGTAGCAGCCCAGTCCGGAAGACAAGCGCCCGAATGTTACTGTAGCGGCTCGAATCCCGAGGCATCGGGCACGGATCCCGAGGCAGTGGCACAGATCCCGAGGCATCGGGCACGGATCCCGAGGCAGTGGCACGGATCCCGAGGCATCGGGCACGAATCCCGAGGCAACCATTTCCCGCGCGAGGCGCGGGGGCGCGCGGCCCGAGGCACGCGTGGTGGGTGGAGAGCGCCACGCCTCGCTCCGCCATTGGTCGCTCTGACCGAGGGCTGCAGGCGTGCGCGGGGAAGGCGCGGCGGCACTGTGGCGTGTCAGCGGGGACAGGCCACGTGTCGGCCTCCCATTCGTCGGTCAGCGCGACGTGACGCGCTGACGCGACGCGACGCTGCGGCCGGTGTCAGCAGGGAGCGTGGGTGCGCTCCACGTGGCGGCCCCTGATTGGCCTGCCGCGTTTCGTTGGTCGCGGTGCACGGGTCCACGGCCACGTGTCGGCCCCTGGTTGGCCGAGCGTGGTGACGTGGCGCTGAGCTGGCGCAGGCGTGGACGCGTAGACCGCGGCGGGCCGATTACTGTAGCTGCCCGGAAACTTTCGGGCGCCCGAAAGGGTGCGCCCGAAAGTTCGGAAACGGCCTATAAAGGCCCGAAATGACTCATTTTCCTCCTTTTTTCCCATTCTGGCTTCACCCGAGCGCGCGGGGAGGGGAGGAGGGCGATTTTCGCCGGGGTTCTCGAGGGCGCACGAGCGCGCCGTGGACCCCGTGGAGCGTGCAAAGTACTCCAAAGAGACTAAGAGACGCGATGGACGACACGGCATTGTCGAGGTAGGCCCCGTGTGTCGTTTTTGTGGTATTCTTGGCACAGTTTTAAGGTTTCCTTTTGGATTTTGGATTTGACTCCCATGCTTACGTGCGTGTTAGGGACCAAGCTTTACTGTGCCGTTATACTGCTCGAGTTTTGCGGGCGTTTTGGGCGGGCCTTGTTTTGCGTGCCGCTCGTGGGAGATATGCGCCGTTTTGCGTGCGGACTCGACAAACGCGCACTGTTTTGGGTGCAAACTCGAAAGGCGTGCACCGTTTTACGTGCAAAGTTGGAAGAGAAACGTGCACCGTTTTGCATGCCGATGCGAGGTATGTGCTCCGTTTTGCGTGCAGGTTGGACTAACGGGCACCGTTTTTTCGAGCAGACTCTAATAATACGTCTCATTTTGCGTGCAGGGTCAGAATAATATGCACCATTTTGCGTGCGACCCTACAGTCAGATGTGCACCGTTTTGCGTGCAGTTTCGAGGTACGTGCACCGTTTCGCGTGCATTTCGTGTTGTCGCGCACCGTTTTGCGTGCGGGTCCTAACAATGTATTCTGTATTGCGTTCAGGACCGGATGAAAATGCACCATTTTGCGTGCAACCCCACAGTCAGATGTGCACCGTTTTGCGTGCAGTTTCGAGGTACGTGCACCGTTTCGCGTGCAGTTCGCGTTATCGTGCACCGTTTTGTGTGCAGGTTCTAATCATGCATCTCGTTTTGCGTACAGGACTGGATGAAGGTGCATCGTTTTGCGTGCACCCTTACAGTGGAGCGTGCACCGTTGTGCCTGCCAATTTGAGGTATGTGCTCCGTTTCGCGTGCAGGTCGCGTGGTCGCGCACCGTTTAGCGTGCCGTCACTAATGGTGTGCACCGTTTCGCGTACAGGGCTAGAGAGATCACGCATCATTTTGCGCGCAACCTTAAGAGAAGCATGCTCCGTTTTGCGTGCAAGCTCGAGGTACAAAGTGGAGCCGCGTGGAGGCCAATTGCAAGTGTCTACAAGCAATTGGAAGAATAGTGATAAAGTGTGGAGATATGAAAGGAAATCGGGGACTCCAAGAGGTGGGGAATTCTGCCGAAATTGGGTGATCTCTCCCCTTGCTCCTTTGCTTTTCGATTCGAAGCATGATAGTAGCCTGCTAGAGGCGTTAGGTAATTATGATTATGATTGCCTGTGTAAATGGATACAGACGGAAAGTGCAACTGTTGGTTGCCAGTGATAGAGGATTAAATGGGCATGTGTAAAAGGACACAGATGAAAAGTGCAACTGCTGGTTGCCAAAGATATATGATAAAGATGCATGCTTAGAGGTAGATACTATTTTATAAATGAGATGAAAATAACTGCATGCATGAAAGTAATTAGCCATTGATGATTGTGATCATGTTAGGGTATAACCCTAGGAATCATGTGACATGAGGAAAGTGAACATGTTGGTAGTAAGACTAGGAGAAAACCTAGTTTCAGGGTTCACTGAGTGACATCAAAACTTAGGAGATTATCCTAGGGTTGGACGAGTGGCATTGTCTTAGGTGATAACCTAAGGACACTGGATAGAGTGATCAACATAGAGTCAAGGAACTCTAGGATGAGTATAATATGGAACTTAGGTAAAGGGAACCTAAAGTGATCCAGAGGAGTTTAAACTCACAGACAAGGAATTAGAGTCAGAGTAACTCTAAGTTAAAAGTGAAATCAAAAATAGAGTCAAGTGAACTCTAGGATTCAGTAAGGAATCAGAAAAGTGGGATAAGATCCCAAGGTTAAAGGATTAAACAAATATAACCCTAAAGAGTCATAGGGTGTCTGGGCAAATGGACGATAACTTTAACTTCAATCTGAGTTAAACAAAGAAAATGAAATGTGTAAGAGTCCAGGAGACTCTCGGGTTACCCGTGTGGCAAGACCTAGGGTAAGGGATGAAAAAGTGATTAATAAGCCAGACAAGCAAATCGCTCAAGACAGAGCTAAAAGTTGGTTAATAAGCAAGACAAGCAAATTGCTTAAGATAAAAAGGCTTAAAGTTAAAAGCAAGCTAAAAATGGCTAAAGAGCATAAAGAGAATGCAAATAGCGCCTTCGAATTTGGGACTCGTCATGTGGAGCAGGACTCCCTGGGCAGTGGCCCGTCGGACGAGGTACTTTCGAAGGGCTAAAAGTGAAAGCAAAGAGCCAAGCCCTCAAAGAAAAGAGGAAGAGTTTTGCCAGTGGCAAACTGGGAGCTGTAAGCTCGAATAAGAAAGGAAAGCAAGTGTTCAAAAGCCAAGAGGCTAAGAACTAAAGCAAAAGAGAAAGAAAATAAAAAGATAAAACGGACGTGCCTTCGAAGGTCGAAATGTGGTTCTGCGGGACGTAAAGGGCCTGCCCTCTCCCCGGGCGCATCAGGATCGGACGCAGGGAAGCCCCCTCCCTCCGATAGCGGTGGCCTGAAGAACACATTTACTTCGTAGGACGGGGTAACACTTACGGGTGTTATCGGCAACCTTAGAAATCTTATCTGATGGTAGCAGGACTACCGGGCTCGGGCCCGTTGGATAAGAGTTTCTGAGGGTTAACTTGAACTAAAGCACCAGAACCTAAAGAATAAAGAAAAATAGAGTGGCCAAGGTGGCTGGGTTAATTGGACCCTGTATACAGCGGCATAGTGGCCGAGTTGGTGCTTAGCAGCCTAGTGTGGCTAGACAGGGTAGTGCTGGGTCGATGAGTATATACAGACAGTGATGTATTATTTTGCATAGCTGCATTTGATATTGAGGATTTTAGTTTCCTAGCACTATTATTATTGCTTCCATTGGACCAAGTGGTGTAGGACACTTTTTCTCGGTGGTTGAACCCACTGGGAACTCTGTCAGGAGTTCTCACACCCCTTGGGCGCACCCCCCCCCACAGGTTCAGGTATGGTTGCAGCGATCGCGACGGTTCAGAGGCAGACGGCGAGGTATACGGCAGGGGCAGGGGCCCAGCAGCATAGAGACCTAGAGGGTCTAGCAGAGGTATCCCTTTTATATGTTTCTTGAGTGAACTTTGTATGGTGAGGAATTTATGTAAAGGCATTGTAATATTATGTAATCGTAAGTTGAGAGATGTAACATGTAATAAAGTTTATTATGGTTCATTCTTATCATGCTTTCATATCGGCTTAAACTATTTGTTTATTGAATGAAAGTTTTAAATTAGTAGTGATCTTACTCTGATATTATATCTCATCATAAGCATTGTTTTGATTCGAGATGGATGTTACCGTTCCTTTCGGGTAGCGTGAGGTCGTGCCCGATTGGCGGGTCTGCTGGCGTGCCCGAACCGTACAAATTGTCGGTCCCGGGTCGTAACACATAACACCGAAGCAAAGGAGTCTCAAGGACTCAAAGTCTGTCTGCCGCGCACTCCGGAGTGGCACTCGAGGGGAGCGACCCACACGAGTAAAGTATCTCAGTATCCAGTAACATAAGTATCATAAATCAGCAGGACTAGATCATGACTCTAATCAAAGTGGAAAAACCCATCCACTAAAGTGAGACCCGATCTCAACCTGATGCAAAATAACAAATAGTGGGAAACTCCATCCACTAGAGACCTGATACCCAATCTGATGCATAAGCAACCTCCGGTCAACCGCCCAAGGTCCGCGGTTGCCGCAATACCCTGCCATCAAGCCTGCCTGTCCCAAAACCCAAGATCCTGACCACACTATCCCAAATCCCATACTCGCGCACGAGCTACAAATACCCAGAGCCTCAAATGAAAGGAGAAAATAATAAAAAGGTTTCTCCTATGTCAATTCCAGCATGATAGTGTAGCAGAAAAAGGGTGGCCTATCTAGGTGACCATACAAGCATGCAAATGTCCCAAGTCGATATAAAATAAAACAGATGTCGATAACCTTTATAATGTTAGAGCATGTAGAGAACAGTATGAGAGAAGTAAATATGAGATAGCCTGCGCCTGCCTATACCACATACCCAAAGCCCACAAATTATTGATTAGCCTTATCTTTTACCATGATGTTACTGCTCTACAATCATAATCCCCAATTAAGCAAGTTCTAACAATATCCGGTTTAATCTCAACCAAGCCTGCCATTGCCATATGTAAAATGCACTTAGCCTTTTAATCAAGGAAGCTACTCAAGTGCCTAGCGGGTAATCAAAAGCAAAGGGTTCACAACAACACTCATAATAACAATCCTGACCAAGATCCGACATCCGGTCAACCGCCTACTATCCGCAGTAGCCACAATACCCCAAAAGCTAAAATCCAAGCCCCGGCTACACTATGTCAATCCCTGCTCAAACCCGAGCAACAAATAGCCGCCTGCCTAGGGAATAGGGAGAGAAGAAATAATAGGGTTTCTCCTAAGTCAGTCCCAACATATAGTGTAGCGATCAGAAATGGTCTAACTAGGTATCCATAAAATCAAGCCTATCTCCTCATGGAAGAAAGAAGGGGAGTGACGAATAGTGGTTCCACATGTGTATCCAATAATAACTCCACCTGGGTGTAATCGTCATGCTAAATCATAATCCAACCACACACATGTCCATAACCTGCTAATCACCCTCACATGAATCATCCACCTATGCCTGTCCAAAAATCCTCAAGTGGTACCCTCCCACAAGACGTTTCACAATATCTCACTATGAAAGTACATCCCCCCCCTTATGCAAGGTTAAATGCTAAAATGATGTCCATGTAAGCATGTATAAGTTCCAACCATTATCAAGTTTCCAATATAATATTTTCCATATGATAGGCTCACAATTATTTAGTTAAGCATGCATGTACATTAGGTGACCATTCAATATGTCCAATAGAGGGGATCTCTCTAATATTCCTAGTGGGTATATCAGAAAAGAGGAATAAAGCAACCACCCACCTCGAGCGCTAAATCCTGGTCCCAACAGTGAAGTCCACGCCCGGTCTAAGCAATCACCACAACACTGCACAAAGCACCCCAAAAGGACATGCACAATTAATATACTATGCTCACACAAAATCTGTCCCAAACATAACAGTCCACGGTTTTGCCTTTTTCACCTGCGAGATCCGCTCGAAAAAATTCCAGGAAAAATACTGTCACGATCCTCGCGACGAACCGGTCGAAATGAGTACCTGCACGTTCACACCCGAGTTTCCTACGCTGAGATACAAATTCGACAAGGGAACCACCCCGAAATAAACCAATCACAAAATCTGAATCGCAAGGTTCTGTAAATAGAGACTTTTCACCTTTTGGGAAAATTCAGAAAATTCCATGAAAATTTGGGGATATTCCACGTGGTATGTAGATGCAAATCGCCTTTTGAATCACCCCAAACTGATGCCGGGTTGTGGAGATATCGCCAAAAGATCGAACCGCTGTCCAAAACTCAATCACAGCAAATGGTGTCACAGTAAACTCAGAAAAACTCCTCGAAAAGCGCAAAATGAGGGGAAATAGGAAATACTAAGATTAAAGCTCTGTCAGTCGCCGTTCCAATGGCGCAAGAATCGCCGGAAGATATGATCGGGGTAGGCCGAGAGAGCTCTCGCATCGAAACACGACGAAAGGGGTACACCGATGAGGGGACGTCGCACTGCGCCGGAGAAAATGGAAATCTCGTAATCCGTGCCGTCAAAAAATCCGAAACTTCACAAGAGCATTCCTATCTTCTTGGAGAAGGTTTCATCTTCTCATCCCTTAGGAAGATGAGGCCTTGAAAATGGTGAAAATGCTCTCCCCAGTCTTCTCGAATGGAACTAATAGGAAAAACCAGAAAAGCATTTCCAATAATTCCCTCTGTGTCCCGCCGAACAGGAAACACCAAAAACTGCCAATCACATGCTGCCACGTGGCCCAAGAACATGAAACACCAATCTCACACGATGGATCTGCGCCACGTGGCCCGACCGCGCCTGCCCGCGCGCCCAGACGCGCCAGCTGCCCTTCTGCCCGCACAGTAGACCAACCAATAGGGAAGCGCCACGTGTCCCTGCCACTGACTGCTGCACCCGGTGCACGAACCTCTGTACACTGAGCCAATGATATCCTGCTACGTGTCCACCCCCGGGTGCACCATGAACCAATACCCAACCGCCAAACTCCGTAGACCGGGAGCTGTGAGCCAGCCTATAGGGTGATTCCACGTGTGCCCGCCTCGGTGCACGCCGGCCGCGTGGACCGCGCGCCTGCCCGCGCGCCCGCACGCTGCCCGCGCCCTTCCCGCGCCGCGCGCTGCCGCCGTTCCGCCTGCCTGATGCCGCGCCGCCGCCCGCCGGCGCTGCCCGCTGCAGCCGCCGGCGCCGGCGATCGCCGGAGTTACTGTTCCAGCCGGTGAACAGTAAAACACTGTAGCAACATCCGCAAAATAAGTGTAAATAGCCCATTTTGACCGTTTTCGCGCGCTGATTCCAAATCCGGCGTCCATTTCGCCAAATTCCAATCCTATATATTGCCGGAGGCTCCCTGAAAGGTGTTTTTAACCCAAATTTCACGCTGAGCCTAAATTTGATATCCATTTTGCGCGTAAACACATCTAAACATCCGACGGGGTCCCCCGATTACCCACGTGATCCATTTTAAGCCCGGAGTTCATCACTTGTGTCCAAGTTGGCACTCGAACACCGCCGTCCTGCCGCGTAGCCCTCCAGAAGCTGCCGGTCACACTGTAAAAAGCCCTGTAGAATTCCGGATCACCACATTCTCCCCCACTAAAAGAAAGTTTCGTCCTCGAAACTAAAGCAACTCCCACGGAGTCTCAGAAACCAAGGGTAAGTACTCAACACCGTCGTCTCCCGCTCCCAAGTCGCCTATCACTCCCCGTGATTACTCCTCAACAACAGCAACAGCAACAACCAGTATGGCATAGCCCGATTGCGCAATTCCCTCACCTCACGAGCCGGAATTCGCAACGGGCGTCCCTCGTACTCCAAACTCACGCAGGGCTCAAAAGAAGTGAGTCAATCACGGGCGAGGGGTCCAAAACATAACATTCCTGAGCTGAGACGCAGAAATACCTCAGGGACTCCAACAACAGACTGGGGGAAAAGGACGAACAGCCAGTCCAACACGCACTAAAATCACCCTCTAGAGCCAACTCAACCAGGGCGGCCCGAAACATGTCCACACCAGCACCCGCACAAGAAAGGGGCCCCAACAAGCAGGGATTCTCTGGGACACAATCTCAAGCCCTGTACACCACCATGGTCCCACACAGTGCCAGCTATGGAACCGTCAAACTCAACTCCCAAATAGCTCTTCTGCTCCAGGTATCCGCCACCATAGTGGCCCGGTCGGGGTGATCCTGAATGCTCATCAAAATCCAATGGTAGCCCCATAGCCACTATGGGAGGTATCACTATAACTCGCAAGTCCAGCTTCCTCCGCTGACCAAGCTAAAAAAAATCGGCGCTGGCACCAATCTTATCATCCGCTCGTCAAACTCTGCCGGCACCATCCGGTCCAAAATCTCCTCACCTCAACAGTAATGGTCAATCTCGGCCTGTCTCAATCAGCATCCATTTTGACCGGACTTCCACCGCCGCCCCTACGACTAGAATATGTAATCCAGAAAGATATGCTCTCAAAGCTAAAACTTGTACCAAAACCGCTTGGCATAAAGCTTCTTCCTCACAGATCTTGTCACACCATCTACAAATGCTTCACAAGCTCTAAATCACTCAGGGAGGGGGTAAAACCAAAATATCCCTGGAGAATGCCGCTATCAATCCGTTCAAGTCCAGCTGGAATACAGAATTCCTCAATCTTAAAGGCAACAAGGCATTAGTCATTCCATTGGTCTCACTGTACTCACAATGCCCCTAGCGTGTCCTGAACGCCATCTTGTCGAAATACTCAGCTGTAAATCCAAACTGGTGCAGGCATCATACTCGATCAACTGCCGGAGCATAACTCCATCAAAAGGTCCTAAATAATACCTGGACCTGCCTGGGCTCAAACCACAAAAGAGCTCCCACAGTCGTGTATCAACGACGCGGCACTAGGTCAAACAAACCCTCTATCCATCAAATCCACGCACCTATGCCCACAACTCTCACAGCTCTACAAATGATATTTAACGAGGTGCTATCGAGGTAGGCGCGGTTTGTCACGCCCCGAGCCCGCCAGTTTGGACAGTTCGGGCGCGCTAACAGACCCGCCAATCGGGCATGACCTTTCAAGACCCGAAAGGAACGGTTTATTCCAACCATCACAGTTTAGTGTAGCGGAAGAGAAAACAATCAGAGTACTAAACTATGAATTTAAAAACTTCCATTCATCCAAACGAATAGTTAGAAGAAAATGAAAGTACAAATTGGCGGACTCGGGGCGTGACAGATTAGAGAATGTAATTGCATAAGGCATAACTGTTATGAGCTTCCGCATACACTTGTTGTGTTATTATGGATGTTACCGTTCCTTTCAGGTAGAAAAAGGTTTTACCCGATTGGCGGGTCTGTTGGCGTGCCCGAACCGTACAAATTGGCGGACTCGGGGCGTGACACGGTTCCCAGAACCACGTCAATCGAAATCACAATCTCCCCAACCGGCGGCATCATCATCCCGGGATCTCACGGGCAACAGGAATATCCTTACGTCCCGGTGCCGCCGTAGGCACCTCTCACACTGTCGCTGTAACCTGAGTACCCAAACAGTCTCAACAACAAGCCTTCCATTGTCTGCCTCGCAGAAACAATGTCCTTTCTCTCAGCAGTCAAACATCCTGTGGCACTATGCCAACCAGCCCCAAGCACTGGGTCAAGACACCGAACTCTCACAAATACCAATAAGTCTGCCATTCACGGCCTCTATTGCACTGGACATGATCCACAAGCCTTCCCCACCTGCGCAATACCAACAGTAACCTGTACCTCTAGTGCACGGGGTAACAACTCTGCCTCTAGTCCATGCAGGAATGCAACATGCTCTAACTCCGACTGCTGTGATGAAATCACACCCGCGGCAACTCATTCCACTACCGTGGCGCCCTCTAACCCAGCGACACAATCTCATCCACTCAATGCAAGTGGTCGTCGCTCAGCCTGCCAAAATATCTAGACCAATCACAAAGGGAGCACGACCTCTGTCCATGCTCACACTGAGGTGACGAATGTGGTCTCTCGCAGACAGCCAATCCACGCTACCGCTACGCCACTCTGATAAAAGGGCTGATGCTGTCATCGGGGTCCACCCAACCTCAGACGTCTCAGAAATCCACCTGGATATCATCGTCATACGACCAAGCACAATTGATTCATGCAATTCCTTATACAATTATCCTTACTAAGCTCACCCCTCAATCACATATATTGCACCCCAACATGCTATTTATCAATCACCCAGGGTAACATCCCCCCTTGGGTAAGCTTTACATAATCCATCCACAAGGATATCCACCATCCTGGAAGGGAAAACGAAAATGTCTCCGCCGGCCGATCTGTCCTCCAACACCTAGCGCCAAGCGCCTCTATCCAAGACTCGCCTCTGACGGCAGACCCCTATCCAAAGGAACTGTAACGCTACGCGCCATACACAATGCCTACTCCATCGAGGCATCCAAAATCCAAGACGGGGAATCAAATAACCTGAAAGGTATCCTGACGCAATCCACTCACAGTCAAGCATATCCTACGCGCCATGTCCCCCAAATCATAGAGCGCGCAGCTCGATAACTGCGTAAACCATTTGACACCAGGAGGCTCTCAAGTAGTCTCTCCATCACCACCAACCACAATTCTACCCCAAGAGGCTCCAAACTTAATCCTATGAATCGGGGTGGTTTACCTGCCGAAACTGGCTCAACTGATCATTGGTGTCCCATAGCTCATCAGCTGTCAATTATCTACCCTGCCATGGCGCCTCGGCACTAAACATTGGCACGGAGGGGGCTACTCACTCCATCGGTACCACAGAAATCCCCGCCCCTGAGGATACTGCAACCGGGTGGTCTCAGAAAGAAGCACTGTCGAGCTGCCCGCTGCTCCGACAACTGTGTCACTAAAAACCAGATGCCCGCTCACTCTGCCACTGATAAGCCTCTGACAATCCTGTCATCTGGGTCCGGAGTCCTCTGACCCCAATCCAGCATTCTGGCCTGAAACAACTAGCTCAGACCCAACGGCTGCACCAAAGTGTGCCCGGGTCAAGGCCCAACGTCGGGGAGACACCGCTCGCTACGACAAACCGCAAATCAGCACACCCCAAACACTCGACCCAATCTAGCAAAAGTCAAAGACATCCCTCTATTTCTGTAACCTTATGTTGTCTGCAGCCAACATACTGTCCCACAGAAATAGAATATGTCAATCCCTCTTCACTCACTAGAAGAGTCAAACAAATAAATCGCCGACTTTCGCAAAGTGTCGCGTCCCTCGCGCCCTATCATCCTAGGGTCCGCTAAAAGCCTAGGGTTTCCTAAGTCCCAACCGACCTATCCCGAAGCTATGATACCGACCTAATCTGTCACGCCCCGGGTGTAAACCAGAACCCGGGCCCGTCTACAGATCCGCCGTGCACACGGTATTTCCGTGTACACGAAGCGCCAATAACCTGCTCAAATATAAGAGATACAATAAAAGAGCAATAACAGAGCTGAACTAAAACTAACAAATCTCAGACTGAAGCTGGAAATAAAATACAATACATCTGTATAAATGATACATCAGTCTCTCCCAGCTCACAAAAGAAAATACAACTTGCTGGCAAAAGCCAGTCCCAAAATAAAAGTACAACCGTCTGAGGAAACATGGGTACACCATCCGTCCAGCTAATACGCTCGTCCTGTCTCGAGATCTATCTACTCAGCCGTCCTCTCTCCTCAACCCGCCACTGAAAGCCCAGTAGCACCCGCAGAAGACACTACAAAACAAGGGAGAAGGAAAAGAGGAAAGAAGAATGGGGGGTGAGAACTACTAGTAAACCAGTAGCCTCCCCTAGTGGGTAAAACCTCAACTCTGACATGCCCACTAGGTCTACCAGAGGCAAAAGAAATAAAGGTGGTATGCAATGAGTATGACTACTGATGAAAAGCTACCACTAGTATGCCTCTAAATACTAAGCTAAAAGAATAGCTGAATGTATGCATCAGAATATAAATGCCTGCCTGAATAAACCCAATCTGACCACCAGTAAACACTGGTACTGCCTGCTCTGCCTGCCGCGACGGGTATGCCAGCCTGCGCATAACACCGAAGCAAAGGAGTCTCAAGGACTCAAAGTCTGTCTGTCGCGCACTCCGGAGTGGCACTCGAGGGGAGCGTCCCACACGAGTAAAGTATCTCAGTATCCAGTAACATAAGTATCATAAATCAGCAGGACTGGATCATGACTCTGATCAAAGTGGGAAAACCCATCCATTAAATGGAGACCCGATCTCAACCTAATGCAAGATAACAAATAGTGGGAAACTCCATCCACTAGAGACCTGATACCCAATCTGATGCATAAGCAACCTCCGGTCAACCGCCCAAGGTCCGCGGTTGCCGCAATACCCTGCTATCAAGCCTGCCTGTCCCATAACCCAAGATCCTGACCACACTATCCCAAATCCCCTGCTCGTGCACGAGCTACAAATACCCAGAGCCTCAAATGAAAGGAGAAAATAATAAAAAGGTTTCTCCTATGTCAATTCCAGCATGATAGTGTAGCAGAAAAAGGTTGGCCTATCTAGGTGACCATACAAGCATGCAAATGTCCCAAGACGATATAAAATAAAACAGATGTCGATAACCTTTATAATGTTAGAGCATGTAGAGAACAGTATGAGATAAGTAAATATGAGATAGCCTGCGCCTGCCTATACCACATACCCAAAGCCCACAAATTATTGATTAGCCTTATCTTTTACCATGATGTTACTGCTCTACAATCATAATCCCCAATTAAGCAAGTTCTAACAATATCCGGTTTAATCTCAACCAAACCTGCCATTGCCATACATAAAATGCACTTAGCCTTTTAATAAAGGAAGCTACTCAAGTGCCTAGCGGGTAATCAAAAGCAAGGGGTTCACAACAACACTCATAATAACAATCCTGACCAAGATCCGACATCCGGTCAACCGCCTACTATCCGCGGTAGCCACAATACCCCAAAAGCTAAAATCCAAGCCCCGGCTACACTATGCCAATCCCTGCTCAAACCCGAGCAACAAATAGCCGCCTGCCTAGGGAATAGGGAGAGAAGAAATAATAGGGTTTCTCCTAAGTCAGTCCCAACATATAGTGTAGCGATCAGAAATGGTCTAACTAGGTATCCATAAAATCAAGGCTACCCCCTCATGGAAGAAAGAAGGGGAGTGACGAATAGTGGTTCCACATGTGTATCCAATAATAACTCCACCTGGGTGTAATCGTCATGCTAAATCATAATCCAACCACACACATGTCCATAACCTGCTAATCACCCTCACATGAATCATCCACCTATGCCTGTCCAAAAATCCTCAAGTGGTACCCTCCCACAAGACGTTTCACAATATCTCACTAGGAAAGTACATCCCCCCCTTATGCAAGGTTAAATGCTAAAATGATGTCCATGTAAGCATGTATAAGTTCCAACCATTATCAAGTTTCCAATATAATGTTTTCCATATGATAGGCTCACAATTATTTAGTTAAGCATGCATGTACATTAGGTGACCATTCAATATGTCCAATAGAGGGGATCTCTCTAATATTCCTAGTGGGTATATCAGAAAAGAGGAATAAAGCAACCACCCACCTCGAGCGCTAAATCCTGGTCCCAACAGTGAAGTCCACGCCCGGTCTAAGCAATCACCACAACACTGCACAAAGCACCCCAAAAGGACATGCACAATTAATATACTTTGCTCACACAAAATCTGTCCCAAACATAACAGTCCACGGTTTTGCCTTTTTCACCTGCGAGATCTTCTCGAAAAAATTCCAGGAAAAATACTGTCAGGATCCTCGCGACGAACCGGTCGAAATGAGTACCCGCACGTTCACACCCGAGTTTCCTACGCTGAGATACAAATTCGACAAGGGAACCACCCCGAAATAAACCAATCACAAAATCTGAATCGCAAGGTTCTGTAAATAGAGACTTTTCTCCTTCGGGGAAAATTCAAAAAATTCCATGAAAATTTGGGGATATTCCACGTGATGTGTAGATGCAAATCGCCTTTTGAATCACCCCAAACCGATGCCCGGTTGCGGAGATATCGCCGAAAGATCGAACCGCTGTCCAAAACTCAATCACAGCAAATGGTGTCACAGTAAACTCAGAAAAACTCCTCGAAAAGCGCGAAATGAGGGGAAACAGGAAATACCAAGATTAAAGCTCTGTCAGTCGCCGAAAGATGTGATCGGGGTAGGCCGAGAGAGCTCTCGCATCGAAACGCGACGAAAGGGGTACACCGATGAGGGAATGTCGCGCCGCGCCGGAGAAAATGGAAATCTCGTAATCCGTGTCGTCAAAAAATCCGAAACTCCACAAGAGCATTCCTCTCTTCTTGGAGAAGGTTTCATCTTCTCATCCCTCAGGAATATGAGGCCTCGAAAATGGTGAAAATGCTCTCCCAAGTCTTCTCGAATGGAACTAATAGGAAAAACCAGAAAAGCATTTCCAATAATTCCCTCTGTGTATCGCCGAACAGGAAACACCAAAAACTGCCAATCACATGCTGCCACGTGGCCCAAGAACACGAAACACCAATCTCACACGATGGATCTGCGCCACGTTGCCCGACCTCGCCTGCCCGCGCGCCCAGATGCGCCAGCTGCCCTTCTGCCCGCACAGTAGACCAACCAATAGGGAAGCGCCACGTGTCCCTGCCACTGACTGCTGCACACGATGCACGAACCTCTGTCCACCGAGCCAATGATATCCTGCTACGTGTCCACCCCCGGGTGCACCATGAACCAATACCCAACCGCCAAACTCCGTAGACCGGGAGCTGTGAGCCAGCCTATAGAGTGATGCCACGTGTCCCCGCCTCGGTGCACGCCGGCCGCGTGGACCGCGCGCCTGCCCGCGCGCCCGCACGCTGCCCGCGCCCTGCCCGATGCCGCGCCGCCGCCCGCCGGCGCTGCCCGCTGCAGCCGCCGGCGCCGGCGATCGCCGGAGTTACTGTTCCGGCCGGTGAACAGTAAAACACTGTAGCAACATCCGCAAAATAAGTGTAAATAGCCCATTTTGACCGTTTTCGCGCGCTGATTCCAAATCCGGCGTCCATTTCGCCAAATTCCAATCCTATATATTGTCGGAGACTCCCGGAAAGGTGTTTTTAACCTGAATTTCGTGCTAAGCCTAAATTTGATATCCGTTTTGCGCGTAAACACCTCTAAACATCCGACGGGGTCCCCCGATTACCCACGTGATCCATTTTAAGCCCGGAGTTCATCACTTGTGTCCATGTTGGCGCTCGAACACCGCCGTCCTACCGCGTAGCCCTCCAGAAGCTGCCGGTCACACTGTAAAAAGCCCTGTAGAATTCCGGATCACCACAGCCCACCTGCGGGCGGTGCCCGCGCGGCGCCCCGCCTGCGGGCGGCCCGCGCGGCGGCGGCGGCGACGGCGGCCCTCTCCGCGAAACTCGACCCCGAAGCGCAAAACCCTAACGGAAAGCCTCACCTTTGATCCGCCGGGAAGAGAAGAAGAGGATCGTCCTATCGTTGCCCGGTTGATCCTGCGAGCAAGAAAGCCTCCGTCCTACTCCCGATTGCGCCGCCGTCGGTCGTAACGAGAGCGAAAAAGGGTTGGGTTCCGTTTCCTCTTTTTCTCTCTCGTAGCGTCTCTTAAAAACCCTAGCCGCCGAATGAAGGAACCTAAGAGGGAAAACCTAAAACCCTCAGGTCCTTAAAGGGATTTTACAGAAATAAAAGGGACAAATCCGGCGGCTAGAGTTACCTCAAGAAACGTGCCGATCGCTCGCACGGATCCCGGAGCGCCTAAAAGGGGTCCGAACTTCGAAATTTTATTCTGGGAGAACCGGGAGTCAGAATCCAAAACCGATCGCATCCCCGTTCTCCGTTTCGCGAGCTCTACCGCCTAAAAATGTCCGCGAGCCCCGACGGACTGTCCGGAAAAACACCAAAAATTGACCCTCAGTCGGACAGTCATAAGAAAAGGGATGACGAGAAAAGTCAAGGAAAGGCCAGGTCTTACATAGGTTCAGGGTACTTGTATACTCGTGCCGGGGGGGGCGAGTGGATTTTTAGAGCATGTGTGTTGAGCTCTAGTGTCATGTGAGATGAGCTTCCTTGTGGGGATTGGGTGATTGCTCTAGATTGTGTTTTTCAGATTTAGTCGTTGAGGTGGACCTCCGACTTAGCTTGAGGGTTTGGGGTTCTGGCAGATCGAGTCGTGGAGGTTTCCCGACTTAGCCATGAGTTGTGCATTATCAGATTGAGTCGTTGAGGGTTCTCCGACAGATCATGTGAGGTTTTGGGCATTTCTTGTTTGAGTCGAGGAGTCTTTTCCGGCTGAGATGTACTTCTGAGCATTGAGTTGCCGATCTGTTTGATCGTGGATCATAGCCTGCATATGCCGTTTACTGAGATAGTTGAGACTGATGTGATACTTGAGCTCGTTGGGGTCGCTCCCCTCGGGTCACGCTCCGGATGCGTAGATGTGTTGATTCCCCTGGCCGAGTTACCAGGTGGTTACTTGCCCCTGGCCGAGTTACCAGGTGGTTGATGCTCTGGCCGAGTTACCAGGAGGTCACTTGATTGAGATTGAGATAGTCGGACAGGACGCCCCACGTAAATCCCATCCCCATGGGGATGTGTGGTAGTGGGCAGGTGCATTCCTAGTCGACAGGCGCAGGCTTGACTGGACCCTATGTGGCAGTCTTTGGGATTGGGTGTTATGAGTGGGTTGTCACATATTATGCTCTTGGATGGTTTTTTCTTTTGAGCATTGATACTGAGGCATTTTAGCAGTAGCGAGAGTATGCATAGCATGTTTATGATAGAGTTTCCTTTGAGCTTATGTTGAGATGCTTTAGCTGTAGTGTAATATCCGCTGGTTTAAAATACTGTGGTTCCGTTCTTGGGACTACTTTTGGGTTCTCTATTTCGCGCTTCATTTCGGGGGTCCGGGAGGGGGGACTAATAATTCTTTGTTTCTGGACAGACCGTCGGGGCTCGCGAGTATTTTTAGTCAATAAAGCTCGCGAAACGGAGACCGCCGGCGAAATCGGTTTTGGATTCCGACTCCGGAATCTCCCGGAATAAATTCCAGAAGGTGGCGGTTGGTTCTGGCGACCAACGCGGGGTACCAGGCAGACCGGAACCC
The DNA here is from genome assembly GCA_029204045.2 of Tillandsia leiboldiana. Classification (NCBI taxonomy): domain Eukaryota; kingdom Viridiplantae; phylum Streptophyta; class Magnoliopsida; order Poales; family Bromeliaceae; genus Tillandsia; species Tillandsia leiboldiana. Next base: position 40,433 of record JAQNDB010000315.1, read on the forward strand.
GGTTCGAACCCGACCTTTTGGTTTTGGTTTATTTTGACTTGAAACGGGTTCATTTCCTTTCCCCTTTTCTGATCGCTCGGACCTATATCTATCTCAACTCCCCTCACTCTAGGGTACGACACCCGAGCGCGGACGAGGAGCAGACCTTTTTCCCCCCCCCAATCGTACCCTCTTCCTCACCGATCGTGCGGAGGATCCAAGCGGCGAGACCAAGGAAGGAGAGGGAGACGACCTCACATCCCTTGTAGCCGAACTCGCGGGATCGGATCACCCTTCCCTCCGGCAACCGAGGTGAGCACGTTAGGGTTTTATTTTCTTGCTTTTCGGTACGAGGTTTTCCTTTGTTCGTCGGTGTTGCGGGCGATACGGGATGTCGAACGGGAGGCCGCCGCCGCCGTTGTTAAACGGGAGGCTGCCGCCGCCGTTGTCGTGTCCACGGGGTCGTCACCGCAGTCGCCGGGGTCGCGGGATCGCGATCGGAGCCGAAAAAGGGGGGGGCCGTACTGTTCCAAGGGCAAACCCCTGGCCGCGGTCCACCGCGCCGGCGTGCACCCGGCGCACGTGACCGCGGCCCGGGACCGCGAACCCGGCGCACGAAAGGGTGCGCCAGGCCGCGCGGTCCACCGGGCCGGCGGGCACCCGGCACACGCCCCAGCGGCCTGGGACCGCAGACCCGGCGCACGGGTGGGTGCGCCAGGCCGCACGGTGCACGACATCAGTCGTGCACCCGGTGCTCGTCGCGCAGCGGGGGAGGCGATGAACCCGGTGCGCGCCTTCACCCGTGCGCGGCCCAGCCCAAGCCGCGGCGGTCCACCACCTACAGCGTGCTCCCGGCCCGCGCCGCGGCCGCCTGCTGCCGTGAACCCGGTCCACGCCTGGTTTCGTGCACCAGGGTTCAGAAAAGGAGTCCAGGAGCTCCGTTTGTGGCCCGTTTCGCCCCGTTTTTGAGTGTTTTTAACCACGACGATGGTTTTTAACAAATAACTTTTATTGTAGCTGTTCGGGCGCACGGCGAGGGTACTTCTTTTTGTTGGAGCTCCCGCACGTTTTCTCCTTCGTGTTTAAGGTGGGTTCCTTTGAGACCGAGTATAGACTCGGTATTCTGTGTTAGTCGTTTAACTGCATATTTGTATTACTAATGCTGACGGTCTCTATGTTTGCGATATTATCCTGTATTTCAGGTTTTTGTGCTCGTGGTTGCGACACGCGCACCCACGGTCTGGCCACCGCAATGGGTGCTCTTTTCCGGGAAAGCAGTCTTCGACCCGTGTTAACCCACAAGGTGAAGTGGTGGGGGCCCCCGTAGGTGTGGGGTTTGAGGCATCAAAAGGTGGGGAAAAAAGGTGCGACCTGTCGGGACAGGTGTCCGACGAGGTCAGGTGCCCCAAGGTGTGAGCGGTGCGATCCGTCGGGATAGGTGCCCGACGAGATCAAGGTGTATAGGTGTTACAGGCATTACAGATGTTGCAGGTGTTACATGTGTTCGCGTGTCACTCTTCCAGTGAGTCGAGTGGTTGCTCCGGATAGTTTTACTGTTGGGTTTGGCTTCCTTTCCTGCTTATTATTTTTATTGCATGTCGCTGACTACCCACTCCGTGACAGGTTCTTCCAGGGGTGAGCGGTAGACGGCGGTGAGGTCGAGACGGGAGTGGTCGGGCTGTGAGGAGCCCTAGTCTGTATCTCCTTTTACCTTTTTCCTTGCATTTCATTTGGTACTGTAGACTACGGTGTGGTTCGCGATACCCTTGTGGGGTCGGTGTGGATGTTGATTCCCGGTGTTCCGGATTTGATATTATGTTTCTTTTATTCGCCCGTTTGGCCGTTTTTCCAAAACAAAGTAACTAGAAAAGAAAAAGGAACTTCGAAAACTATCTTTCAAAAATATGGGGTCGTGTGGGCCCGCTTTTCCAAACCCTGTGGTTTTATGAGATTTCTAAACCGTTTTCAAAACCTCGGGTCGTGTGGACCTGTTTCCAAACCCTGTGGATTTATGGCATCTTTCCAAACCGTTTTCAAAACCTCGGGTCGTGTGGGCCTGTTTTCAAAACTGTGAGTTTATCCTTTCAACTTGATTGGCGGCGGGCACTCTGTTTAGTTTACATTGTTGATTGAATACTCGAACTGTTGTGATTAACTGAATGCTTGAATTGAGATGTTGTAATAGCCGCGACGCCGTGCATATACAGAGGAGACTCTGCCCGATTTTCGAGTAAATCTGTATATGCGGCGGGTCTGGGCACGTGCCGGGGAAGACTGAATTTCAAAAAAAAATTTAAGGGACTCAATCAAACAACTCTTTCTTTTCCGCTGAGCGAGACCCCCGGGGCGTGACAGATTAAGATGGTATCAGAGAGGTTTTCTTTTAATCACAACAGTGAAGGTCCAACATCCACGGTAATACCACACGTAGCTTCGAGTAAATGAAATGTGTAGGACATAGGGGTGTAGGACGTGAGTGATCGGGGGAGGGAAGGGGGAATTGTGTAGTTTCTTCTCTCTCGATACAGGGACGTTGTTCTAGCAGGGTCTAGCACTGATGTTTGTTTTTGGTTGTATGTGTGTATAGACAATGGTTCGAACCAGAGCGTCGGCCGGGGACGAAGGGACGGATGCGACGGCATCGGTGGCCGCTGAGAACCAACTCTTGCGGCAGCAACTGCAAGAGATGGCGGGAAATCTGGCGACGCTCACCGATCATGTGCGTCAGTTGACGCAGCGGCTTCCGGCCGCGACGGCGACGGTCGCACCGGGCCCCCCTCAGGGGCCAGCCGCGCCAGCAGCAGCGCCGCAAGTGACGGGGACTGGGGCAGGAATGGCCCCTCCTTCGATAGCAGCGACCGGGACAGCGCCAGCCCAGGCGACGACGCCTGTAGCAGCACCCCCAGCAGCGTCCACGGCACCAGCTCCGGGGGCCCTTGGCGGGGGTACCTCGGGGGAGACATTGGTGGCACCCGTTCCTGTTGTGACCGCCGCTGCCGCGGGGGAGGGGGCAGCTACACTAACAGAGCGGGAGCGGGTACGAGCCAACCTGGCGGATTTCAAGAAATATGATCCACCCGTGTTCGAGGGAGAAACGACCGACCCTTGGGTCGTCGAGGATTGGGTCGGATCGATGGAAAAGCTTTTTGAAGATTTGCTCATGGAGGACGGTGAGCGGGTCCCCCTAGCGGTGCACTGCCTGGGGGGAAATGCCCGTTTATGGTGGAAGACGGTGCGCCCCGACCCAACCAAGGGCACCGTGCTGCCATCATGGACGACGTTTAAGCAGGAGCTGTTTGGGGCTTTCTTTACCAACAGCGTCAAAAAGAAACTGGAGGACGACTTAAATCACATCCAGCAGGGGAGCAAGACGGTCATGGAATATCAGCGCGGCTTTGTGCGATTGGCGAACTGCGTCCCTTTCGTCATAAGGGACGAAGCCCACAAGGCGCAACTTTTCATGGATGGATTACGGAGTGATATCTTCCAGGTGGTACAAGCGGCCGATTTGCACACGTTCCAACAAGTCGTCGACCGGGCCACGGTGGTCGAGCGCGGGTTCGCAGTAACACGCGCCAAGAGGGAGGCCCCGGTACGGCACGAGGAAAAGAAGCGGCAACAACCGTACGTTGGTGGGGGGGGGGGGGTTCTTACAGTGGGAACCGGCCCCCCAAGCGGTGGAGACCACAGTCGGGGACCCGGAGCGCACCTGCAGGAGGACCGAGGCCGGGGGACAGGCCTTGCGTAATCTGCGGGGGGGGCACATCAAGTGCTGGACTGCCCCTAGAGAGTCGATCATTGCTTCCGTTGCGGCAAGCAGGGGCACTTCCGCCGCAACTGCCCCTTAACCTTGGGACCAGCCTCCTCTACTGCATCCACGCCTTCTACACAGTTCTCAGGGCGGGGGAAAGCCCCTATGGGGTCGACCTCTAGGCCTCCGGCAGCGCGACGCGAGGAGACAAGACAACCTCAACCGGGAGGGCGAGTATATTCAATGACCCACCAAGAGGCGGACCGGCCGGAGGACATGCTTGCAGGTATTACTTCTGTTTCAAATTCCCGAGCTAGAACCCTCTTTGATACCGGAGCAACACACTCGTTCATTTCTTGTGACTACGTATTTATGCATGACCTTGGGGAGACACCTCTCCAAAACCGATTAACGGTCCAGACAGCGGGTGGGACACTCGAGGCGACCAGCTTAGTGGCCACCTGCCCAATTATGTTAGGGCGACTGCCTTGCCCTTGGGACTTGGTGGTAATTCCCCTGAAGGAGTACGACATTGTTTTGGGCATGGATTGGCTCTCAAGGTACCAGGCGCTCATTGACTGCGAGAAACGGATGGTGCAGCTTCAAGAACCCAGCTTCCCTAAGAACGCGTATTTGGCGTGCAAGAGCATCTCCTTCCCAGCGGTCATCTCAGCGGCACGAGCCAGGAGGTTGGTGGAAGGTGGGTGTGTGGCCTACTTGGCATCGGTAGACATGGCCGCCCGACCCTCGGGGGTGCCGTCAGACATCCCGGTAGTGCGGGACTTTCCCGATGTTTTCCCGACGGAATTACCCGGGATGCCCCCCGAGCGAGAGGTGGTGTTCCCGATTGAACTGCTACCGAGCACGCAGCCGATTACGAAGGCGCCGTACCGAATGGCTTTCGCGGAGTTGAAAGAGCTCAAGGCGCAGCTGGAGGATCTCTTGGACAAAGGGTTCATCAGACCGAGTGTGTCACCCTGGGGCACACCGGTACTCTTTGTGCGGAAGAAGGACGGAAGCCTACGACTCTGCATCGACTACAGAGGGATAAACAAAGTTACAGTGAAGAACAAGTACCCCCTGCCCAGAATCGACGATCTCTTCGACCAACTGCGGGGAGCGACGGTCTTCTCAAAGATTGATCTGCAATCGGGCTACCATCAGCTTGGGGTTCGAAACGAGGACATTCCAAGGACCGCCTTCCGGACCCGGTATGGCCACTACGAATTTACAGTTATGCCCTTCGGGCTTACGAACGCCCCCGCCGTCTTCATGGATATGATGAACCGGATTTTTAAGCCCTTCCTAGATCGGTTCGTGGTGGTCTTCATCGACGACATACTGATCTATTCACCCACCGACGGGGAGCACGAGCAACATCTGCGGATGATCCTCCAGACCCTCAGGGACCACGAGTTGTTCGCTAAGCTCAAGAAGTGCGAGTTCTGGCTACGCGAGGTGGGCTTTTTAGGACATGTGATCTCGGCAAAAGGAATCGCCGTGGATCCCAAGAAGGTGGAATCCGTGACAGCCTGGCAGCCGCCAACTACGGTAACGGAGATCCGCAGTTTCTTGGGCCTCGCTTGTAGTGGCCCAGGTTTTCGTACTGTGTTTCCCGTGAATCCTGGGTGAGAAACATCTATTATTGGTGTATTAGGTCCACAGTGCATCAAAGGGATGCTACGGATGGACACAGTGTGGTATTTACTGTTGGTTTGACCTTCGGAGGTAATTGCCGAATTTTAGAAAATGATTTGGGCCAATCGGAGGCCGTATTTGAATTCAGCGCGGAAAAACGCTTGAAAACGGCTATTTACTTATTTATTTTGGAGTCCGGATGCCCAAAAACGGACCCCCGGAAGTTTTCTGCGCAAATTGGTGCATGGGGGGACCGGTGGACCGGCCAGGGACACGTGGCGGCTCCTCATTGGGCCGGCGCACGCCTCCCGGTCCACGGAAAGGGCCGCCGGTGCATGGTGGACCGGCGGGCCACGTGGCAGCACGCGGTTGGGCCGGTGCAGGGCGCGCGGCGCACGGGAGGGTGCGCGGGCAGCGCGGGCAGGCCGGGCAGGCGCGGAGGGGCGTGGTGCACGGTGGACCGGGGCGCGCCACGTGGCGGCCCCGGGTTGGCTGGTCCATGTGCGCGTGGCGCACGCGGCGCCACGCGGTGGCGGCCGTACGCGCACATGGGCGCACGTGGGCGCACGTGGCGGCGGTGCCCGCCGACAGCCGTGTCGGGCGGGGCCACGTGTCGCCACGCCGTTGGCTGGGGGCACCCACCTTGCCGCCAATCACGGGGGACACGTGGCGCTTCCCCGTTGGGCCCGCACGGCTGCCGCCTGTTTGGCGGACACGTGGCGGGCCGTAGGCCGGGTCGGACGGCCGGTTGGACGGGAAGGGATCCCGTGCGCGGGCGGGCTGGGCCGGGCCGCACTGTGCGCGCCCGGAAAACCCTGGGCCGGGCCGCACTGTAGCCGCCCGAAACGTGGCCTGGGCTGCACTGTTCACGCCCCGAAAAGTGGGCCTGGGCACTTTAGCCGCCCGAAAGTTGGGACATGAAGGTCATTTTCCCAATTGGTTTTATTGGGCCTATAAATAGCCCTTCCCTCCCTTCTTTTCTCCATTTTCGGAGAGAAAGAGAGAGAATCTGAGGGAGGTCATTGAAGAGAAGTTGTTCCTCACTGATTTTTCTACCTCGTGGTGCGTTCCCAGATTTTTGGAAGTTCGACAGCGGCGATCCGGATTTTACAGTGTGCCTCGTTTTTCCCCAAGCTTGGCCCGTTATCGTCGCATTTCAGTCCGAGGAGTCCCCTGCGCAGTACAGGAGTCCTGTTTCGACGATTTCTTCGCCAGTGTGTTCCTAAGAGGTAGGGCTTCGTTTTTTGTGTTGGTCGTTTCTCTGGATTCAGATTCCTTGGCATGATTCCCGAGGTGTTTTGACCCCCTCTTTTGCTGTTTGGGTTTTTGGACAGCGGCGACTTCGACGAATTGTTTCTCCACGTAGGAATATCAGATTGAGGCGATTCAAGAGTCGATTTTGGGCTACTTTCGCGACGAACACAACCGTGATTTTTCTGAGATTTTAGGAGCTCGGGACAGAGGTGAAATTCCTCGTTTTGCGTGCTGATTATAAAAATAGCAAATCTGTTTTTGAGACTTGTAGTTCTTACACCGTATACACTTATGTGATGTTGTAGGATACTGTTTCAGCTGACGGTGTGCATAGATGTAGAGTCCTGGCGTTCCCTTGCCCTTGTATGCCTCCCTTTTATTTTGACGGGACTTAGGAAAACCTTTCACTATGTTTTCTGCAATGGACTGGCCTGGACCGTGAGTATTTTCTGCGATTGAGCTCGAAAAATGAAGACGGCAAAGCGAACGGATTCGGTTTCCGATTTACGGATCTCCCGGAATGGGGGTCAAAGCATTTGCTTTGAGTGGTGCATCGAAACCCGTGCTAAGTGGCTGGCACGCTTTTCGAGGTGATCGGACGGATCCTGCGATGATCTGACCTTTCATCTTTTTACGTTAGTGGATTATTTATTTATTGGTGGTACCTCGATCTACGGTTTCCGTTTTGATTTCGTTTATTCCGCATTTCGTTTCGGGGGCTGGAGGGCGATCGAATAATTCCTTGTTTCCGGACAGACCGTCGGGGCCCGCGGGTATTTTTAGTTAATAGAGCTCGCGAAACGGAGAACGGCGGCGAAATCGGTTTGAATTCCGACGTCGGAATCTCCGAATAAATTCCGGAAGGTAGCTAACGGTTAAGGTTGTCAACGCGGTTTTTCGGGTAGACCGGACCCTGGTTCGCACCCGACTAATTACCCGCATTTGACTTGATTTGGGTTCATTCCCATCCCGCCAACTTAACCGTTCCGTTTTTTCCCCGTCGTACAACTTCCCATAACTACCCACCACTTCCCATAACTACCCGCAACTCCCCCTTAACTACCCACCACTTCCCATAACTACCCGCACTCCCCCTTAACTACCCACCACTTCCCTTAACTACCCACTCCCCTTAACTACCGCAACTCCCATAACTACCCACTCCCCTTAAACTAACCGCAACTCCCCACTCCCCTTAACTACCCGTAACTCCCATAACTACCCACTCCCCTTAACTACCCGCATCTTCCCACAATTCCCCACTCCCCACAAGTCCCCTGCGTACGAAACCCCAATTCCCCACTCCCCACAAGTCCCCTGCGTACGAAACCCCAATTCCCCAACCTTTCAGTTTCCCAACCGAACCCTTATGCTTCCTCACCGATTGCGCGGAGGATCCAAGCGGCGAGACCAAGGAAGGAGAGGGAGACGTCCTCACATTCCTTGTAGCCGAACTCGCAGGTCGGATCACCTTTCCCTCCGACAACCGAGGTGAGCACGCTAGGGTTTTTGCTTTCTTGCTCCGTTCTTGGTTGGAGCGGAAGAGGGGGTTGGGGGGGGGGTAAAGAAAGAAGGTGCATGGGCACCGCCGGAATCCGGCGCGCACGGAGCCCCGCATGCGGGTGCGGGTGGCAACCGCATGCGGGCTGCCGCATGCGGGCGCCGCCACTTGCGGGCGGCACCGCATGCGGGCTGCCGCGTGCGGGCGGCACCGGCATGCGGGCTGCCGCATGCGGGCGCGCCACTTGCGGGCGGCACCGCATGCGGGCTGCCGTCATGCGGGCACCGCCGCTTGCGGGCGCCTCCGCATGCGGGCGCCGCCGCTTGCGGGCGGCGGCCGCATGCGGTGCGGGCGGCACCCGCATGCTGACAACGCCGAACACGGCGTCACCACCGCATGCGGACGGCCGCACGCTGTTAGTACGCCGCCCAGCCGTGCGGGCCAGGCGCGTACGTGTGCGAATTGTGCGCAAGGTGAGAGGGCGCCGGGCGCTCTAGTCGTTAATCCGACAAGTCGTTAAGTTGCTGACCTCCTATATGACAGATTCGTGTAGGTCCCGGGCGGGCACCCGAGACCGAGAGAACCTTACATCAGTCAGGAGCACGACAACAAGGTGGTTTTACGGTCGGGCTAAGTAATTGTGTTGGTAATCCGAAAGGGACTTTTTAATTGGGATCGGTACTAACACTGACGGTTTATATGATTAAAATACCTTACCCCGTGTACTTGGTTACTTGGTTACTTGGTTACTTGGTTACTTGGTTACTTGGTTACTTATGCTCGAGTTGCGACACCGCGCACCCGCGTTTTTGGCCACCGCAAGGGTGCCTTTTTCCGGACGGCGGTCTTTGACCCCTGGTTACCCCACGAGGTGACGTAGTGGGGGGCCCCTTATTAGTTGGGTTTTGAGGTCGCCGAGGTGTCGGCGGTGCGACCAGCCGGATTGGATCCCGATGTGGTCAGTGTGATACCGCCGGAATGGGATCCCGATGTGGTCAGGTGTGAGACCGCCGGGATTGGATCCCGATGTTCAGGTGTGAGACGCCGGATTGGATCCCTATGCTCAGGTTTTACAGGTGATACCGGGGTTTTGCAGGTGTTACAGGTGGTACATCCGGCGATGGATGCTCGTTACCAGCTCTCGATGTGTCGGTTTGAACCGCCGGGATTGGATCCCGATGCGGTCAGGTGTTCCAGGTGATACTGGGTTGCAGGTGTTACAGGTGGTACAGGTGGATGCGAGTGCCGTTACACAGTAAGCGGTTTATGCCAGTAGTCTTACTTTTGTGGCTTGGTATTACTTTACTGCTTTAGTACTATTTTTATGATAGTGTCGCTGACTACCCACTCTGTGACAGGTACCTCCAGGGGTAGAGGTAGGCGACGGTCTGAGGCCGGGTTGGTAGCAGTCGGTCTGAGGAGCCCTATATGCTGTTTTATTTACCTTCTCTGCATTTCATTCGGTAATTGTAGGTTACTGTTTGTTCTCGTACCCTTGTGGGTTCGTGTGGATGTTGAGTACTTTCTTTCTTCTTATGCACTACTGTTTCCTTTATTGTTTCCGTTTGGCCGTTTTCAAAGCACATAACAGAAAGCACAGAACTTCGGAAAACTATCTTTCAAAATCTGGGTCGTGTGGACATGTTTCCAAACCCTGTGGATTTATGCATCTTTTCAAACTGGCTTCAAACCTTGGTTCGTGTGGACCTGCTTTCAAAACTGTGAGTTTATCCTTTCAACTTGATTGGCACGGGTATGGTTAGCTCTTCAGCATCATGCTAACTTCGATCTGTTGTGATTAAATGGGAAATGATTGCTGTATGTTCGACTATTGTACCAGCCGCGACGCCGTGCTATACAGAGGAGA
>JAQNDB010000315.1:50522-97959 GCA_029204045.2 Tillandsia leiboldiana
TCACGGCCTCTAGTTGCACTGGACATGATCCCAGCCTTCCCCCCCTGCGCAATACCAACAGTAACCTGTACCTCTAGTGCACGGGTAACAAACTCTGCCTCTAGTCCATGCCGGAATGCAACATGCTCTAACTCCGACTGCTGTGATGAAATGCACAACGCGGCACTCATTCCACTACCGTGGCGCCCTCCAACCCAGCGACACAATCTCATCACTCAATGCAGTGGTCGTCGCTCAGCCTGCCAAAATATCTAGACCAATCACAAAGGGAGCACGACCGCTGTCCATGCTCACACTGATGTACGAATGTGGTCTGTCGAAAACCCCTCGCAGACAGCCATCCACGCTACCGCTACGCCACTCTGATAAAAGGCTGATGCTGTCATCGGGGTCCACCCAACCTCTACGTCTCAGAAATCCACCTGGATATCATCGTCATACGACCAAGCACAATTGATTCATGCAATTCCTATATAATTTCCTTACTAAGCTCACCCCTCAATCACATATTTGCACCCCACATGCTATTTTATCAATCCACCCAGGGTAACATCCCCCCCTTGGGTAAGCTTTACAAATCCATCCACAAATGATATCCACAATCCGGAAGGGAAAACGAAAATGTCTCCGCCGGCCGATCTGTCCTCCAACACCTAGCGCCAAGCGCCTCATCCAGACCGCCTCTGCTGACGCAGACCCCTATCCAAGGAACTGTAACGCTACGCGCCATACACAATGCCTACTCCATCGAGGCATCCAAAATCCAAGACGGGAATCAAATAACCTGAAAGGTATCCTGACGCAATCCACTCACAGTCAAGCATATCCTACGCCGCTGTCCCCAAATCATAGAGCGCGCAGCTCGATAACTGCGTAAACCATTTGACACCAGGAGGCTCTCAGTAGTCTCTCCATCACCACCAACCACAATTCTACCCCAAGAGCTCCAAACTTAATCCTATGAATCGGGTGGTTTTCCTGCCGAAACTGCTCAACTGATCATTGGTGTCCCATAGCTCATCAGCTGTCAATTATCTACCCTCCATGGCGCCGCGGCACTAAACATTGGCACGGAGGGGGCTACTCACTCCATCGGTACCACACAGAAATCCCCGCCCCTGAGGATACTGCAACCGGTGGTCTCAAAAGAAGCCACTGTCGAGCTGCCCGCTGCTGCCGACACTGTGTCACTAAAAACCAGATGCCCGCTCACTCTGCCATGATAAGCCTCTGACAATCCTGTCATCTGGGTCCGGAGTCCTCTGACCCCAATCCGCATCTGGGCCTGAACAACTAGCTCAGACCCAACGCTGCACCAAAGTGTGCCCGGGTCAAGGCCCAACGTCGGGGAGACACCGCTCGCTACGACAACCAAACCGCAATCAGCAACACCCAACACTCGACCCAATCTAGCAAAGTCAAAGACATCCCTCTATTTCTGTAACCTTATGTGTCTGCAGCCAACATACTGTCCCACAGAAATAGAATATGTCATCCCTCTTCACTCACTAGAAGAGTCAAACAAATAAATCGCCGACTTTCGCAAAGTGTCGCTCCCTCGCGCCCTATCATCCTAGGGTCCGCTAACCTAGGGTTTCCTAAGTCCCAACCGACCTATCCCGAAGCTATGATACCGACCTAATCTGTCACGCCCCGGGTGTAAACCAGAACCCGGGCCCGTCTACAGATCCGCCGTGCACACGGTATTTCCGTGTACACGAAGCGCCAATAACCTGCTCAAATATAAGAGATACAATAAAAGAGCAATAACAGAGCTGAACTAAAACTAACAAATCTCAGACTGAAGCTGAAATAAATACAATACATCTGTATAAATGATACATCATCTCTCCCAGCTCACAAAAGAATACAACTTGCTGGGCAAAAGCCAGTCCCAAAATAAAAGTACAACCGTCTGAGGAAACATGGGTCACCCTCCGTCCAGCTAATACGCTCGTCTGTCTCGAGATCTATCTACTCTCAGCCGTCCTCTCTCCTCAACCCGCCACTGAAAGCCCAGTAGCACCCGCAGAAGACACTACAAAACAAGGAGAAGGAAAAGAGGAAAGAAGAATGGGGTGAGAACTACTAGTAAACCAGTAGCCTCCCCTAGTGGGTAAAACCTCAACTCTGACATGCCCACTAGGTCTACCAGAGGCAAAAGAAATAAAGGTGTATGCAATGATGATGACTACTGATGAAAAGCTACCACTAGTATGCCTCTAAATACTAAGCTAAAAGAATAGCTGATGTATGCATCAGAATATAAATGCCTGCCTGAATAAACCCAATCTGACCACCAGTAAACACTGGTACACTGCCTGCTCTGCCTGCCGCGACGGGTATGCCAGCCTGCGCATACACCGAAGCAAAGGAGTCTCAAGGACTCAAAGTCTGTCTGTCGCGCAACTCCGGAGTGGCACTCGAGGGGAGCGTCCCACACGAGTAAAGTATCTCAGTATCCAGTAACATAAGTATCATAAATCAGCAGGACTGGATCATGACTCTGATCAAAGTGGGAAACCCATCCATTAAATGGAGACCCGATCTCAACCTAATGCAAGATAACAAATAGTGGGAAACTCCATCCACTAGAGACCTGATACCCAATCTGATGCATAAGCAACCTCCGGTCAACCGCCCAAGGTCCGCGGTTGCCGCAATACCCTGCTATCAAGCCTGCCTGTCCCATAACCCAAGATCCTGACCACACTATCCCAAATCCCCTGCTCGTGCACGAGCTACAAATACCCAGAGCCTCAAATGAAAGGAGAAAATAATAAAAAGGTTTCTCCTATGTCAATTCCGCATGATAGTGTAGCAGAAAAGTTTGGCCTATCTAGGTGACCATACAAGCATGCAAATGTCCCAAGACGATATAAAATAAAACAGATGTCGATAACCTTTATAATGTTAGAGCATGTAGAGAACAGTATGAGATAAGTAAATATGAGATAGCCTGCGCCTGCCTATACCACATACCCAAAGCCCACAAATTATTGATTAGCCTTATCTTTTACCATATGTTACTGCTCTACAATCATAATCCCCAATTAAGCAAGTTCTAACAATATCCGGTTTAATCTCAACCAACCTGCCATTGCCATACATAAATGCACTTAGCCTTTTAATAAGGAAGCTACTCAAGTGCCTAGCGGTAATCAAAAGCAAGGGGTTCACAACAACACTCATAATAACAATCCTGACCAAGATCCGACATCCGGTCAACCGCCTACTATCCGCGGTAGCCACAATACCCCAAAAGCTAAAATCCAAGCCCCGGCTACACTATGCCAATCCCTGCTCAAACCCGAGCAACAATAGCCGCCTGCCTAGGAATAGGGAGAGAAGAAATAATAGGTTTCTCCTAAGTCAGTCCCAACATATATGTGTGTAGCGATCAGAAATGGTCTAACTAGGTATCCATAAAATCAAGGCTACCCCCTCATGGAAGAAAGAAGGGGAGTGACGAATAGTGGTTCCACATGTGTATCCAATAATAACTCCACCTGGTGTAATCGTCATGCTAAATCATAATCCAACCACACACATGTCCATAACCTGCTAATCACCCTCACATGAATCATCCACCTATGCCTGTCCAAAAATCCTCAAGTGGTACCCTCCCACAAGACGTTTCACAATATCTCACTAGGAAAGTACATCCCCCCCTTATGCAAGGTTAAATGCTAAATGATGTCCATGTAAGCATGTATAAGTTCCAACCATTATCAAGTTTCCAATATAATGTTTTCCATATGATAGGCTCACAATTATTTAGTTAAGCATGCATGTACATTAGGTGACCATTCAATATGTCCAATAGAGGGGATCTCTCTAATATTCCTAGTGGTATATCAGAAAAGAGGATAAAGCAACCACCCACCTCGAGCGCTAAATCCTGGTCCCAACAGTGAAGTCCACGCCCGGTCTAAGCAATCACCACAACACTGCACAAAGCACCCAAAAAGGACATGCACAATTAATATACTTTGCTCACACAAAATCTGTCCCAAACATAACAGTCCACGTTTTGCCTTTTTCACCGCTGCGAGTCTTCTCGAAAAATTCCAGGAAAATACTGTCAGGATCCTCGGCGACGAACCGGTCGAAATGATACCCGCACGTTCACACCCGAGTTTCCTACGCTGAATACAAATTCGACAAGGGAACCACCCCGAAATAACCAATCACAAAATCTGAATCGCAGGGTTCTGTAAATAGAGACTTTTCTCCTTCGGGGAAAATTCAAAAATTTCCATGAAAATTGGGGGATATTCCACGTGATGTGTAGATGCAAATCGCCTTTTGAATCACCCCAAACCGATGCCCGGTTGCGGAGATATCGCCGAAAGATCGAACCGCTGTCCAAAACTCAATCACAGCAAATGGTGTCACAGTAAACTCAGAAAAACTCCTCGAAAAGCGCGAAATGAGGGGAAACAGGAAATACCAGATTAAAGCTCTGTCAGTCGCCGAAAGATGTGATCGGGGTAGGCCGAAGAGCTCTCGCATCGAAACGCGACGAAAGGGGTACACCGATGAGGGAATGTCGCGCCGCGCCGGAGAAAATGGAAATCTCGTAATCCGTGTCGTCAAAAAATCCGAAACTCCACAAGAGCATTCCTCTCTTCTTGGAGAAGGTTTCATCTTCTCATCCCTCAGGAATATGAGGCCTCGAAAATGGTGAAAATGCTCTCCCAAGTCTTCTCGAATGGAACTAATAGGAAAACCAGAAAAGCATTTCCAATAATTCCCTCTGTGTATCGCCGAACAGGAAACACCAAAAACTGCCAATCACATGCTGCCACGTGGCCCAAGAACACGAAACACCAATCTCACACGATGGATCTGCGCCACGTTGCCCGACCTCGCCTGCCCGCGCGCCCAGATGCGCCAGCTGCCCTTCTGCCCGCACAGTAGACCAACCAATAGGGAAGCGCCACGTGTCCCTGCCACTGACTGCTGCACACGATGCACGAACCTCTGTCCACCGAGCCAATGATATCCTGCTACGTGTCCACCCCCGGGTGCACCATGAACCAATACCCAACCGCCAAACTCCGTAGACCGGGAGCTGTGAGCCAGCCTATAGAGTGATGCCACGTGTCCCCGCCTCGGTGCAGCCGGCCGGCGTGGACCGCGCGCCTGCCCGCGCGCGCCGCACGCTGCCCGCAGCCCTGCCCGATGCCGCGCCGCCGCCCGCCGGCGCTGCCCCTGCAGCCGCCGGCGCCGGCGATCGCCGGAGTTACTGTTCCGGCCGGTGAACAGTAAAACACTGTAGCAACATCCGCAAAATAAGTGTAAATAGCCCATTTTGACCGTTTTCCCGCGCTGATTCCAATCCGGCGTCCATTTCGCCAAATTCCAATCCTATATATGTCGGAGACTCCCGGAAAGGTGTTTTAACCTGAATTTCGTGCTAAGCCTAAATTTGATATCCGTTTTGCGCGTAAACACCTCTAAACATCCGACGGGGTCCCCCGATTACCCACGTGATCCTTTTAAAAGCCCGGAGTTCATCACTTGTGTCCATGTTGGCGCTCGAACACCGCCGTCCTACCGCGTAGCCCTCCAGAAGCTGCCGTCACACTGTAAAAAGCCCTGTAGAATTCCGATCACCACAGCCCGCCTGCGGGCGGTGCCCGCGCGGCGCCCCGCCTGCGGGCGCCCGCGCGGCGGCGGCGGCGACGGCGGCCCTCTCCGCGAAACTCGACCCCGAAGCGCAAAACCCTAACGGAAAGCCTCACCCTTTGATCCGCGGGAAGAAGAAGAGGATCGTCCTATCGTTGCCCGGTTGATCCTGCGAGCAAGAAAGCCTCCGTCCTACTCCCGATTGCGCCGCCGTCGGTCGTAACGAGAGCGAAAAAGGGTTGGGTTCCGTTTCCTCTTTTTCTCTCTCGTAGCGTCTCTTAAAAACCCTAGCCGCCGAATGAAGGAACCTAAGAGGGAAAACCTAAACCCTCAGGTCCTTAAAGGGATTTTACAGAAATAAAAGGGACAAATCCGGCGGCTAGAGTTACCTCAAGAAACGTGCCGATCGCATCGCACGGATCCCGGAGCGCCTAAAAGGGGTCCGAACTTCGAAATTTTATTCTGGGAGAACCGGAGTCAGAATCCAAAACCGATCGCATCCCCGTTCTCCGTTTCGCGAGCTCTACCGCCCTAAAAATGTCCGCGAGCCCCGACGGACTGTCCGGAAAAACACCAAAATTGACCCTCAGTCGGACAGTCATAAGAAAAGGGATGACGAGAAAAGTCAAGGAAAGGCCAGGTCTTACATAGGTTCAGGGTACTTGTATACTCGTGCCGGGGGGGCGATGGTTTTTAGAGCATGTGTGTTGAGCTCTAGTGTCATGTGAGATGAGCTTCCTTGTGGGGATTGGGTGATTGCTCTAGATTGTGTTTTTCAGATTTAGTCGTTGAGGTGGACCTCCGACTTAGCTTGAGGGTTTGGGTTCTGGCAGATCGAGTCGTGGAGGTTTCCCGACTTAGCCATGAGTTGTGCATTATCAGATTGAGTCGTTGAGGGTTCTCCGACATATCATGTGAGGTTTTGGCATTTCTTGTTTGAGTCGGGAGGGTCTTTTCCGGCTGAGATGTACTTCTGAGCATTGAGTTGCCGATCTGTTTGATCGTGGATCATAGCCTGCATATGCCGTTTACTGAGATAGTTGAGACTGATGTGATACTTGAGCTCGTTGGGGTCGCTCCCCTCGGGTCACGCTCCGGATGCGTAGATGGTGTTGATTCCCCTGGCCGAGTTACCAGGTGGTTACTTGCCCCTGGCCGAGTTACCAGGTGGTTGATGCTCTGGCCGAGTTACCAGGAGGTCACTTGATTGAGATTGAGATAGTCGGACAGGACGCCCCACGTAAATCCCATCCCCATGGGATGTGGTGGGTGCAGGTGCATTCCTAGTCGACAGGCGCAGGCTTGACTGGACCCTATGTGGCAGTCTTTGGGATTGGGTGTTATGAGTGGGTTGTCACATATATGCCTTGGATGGTTTTTTCTTTTGAGCATTGATACTGAGGCATTTTAGCAGTAGCGAGGTATGCATAGCATGTTTATGATAGAGTTTCCTTTGAGCTTATGTTGAGATGCTTTAGCTGAGTGTAATATCCGCTGGTTTAAAATACTGTGGTTCCGTTCTTGGGACTACTTGGGGTTCTCTATTTCGCGCTTCATTTCGGGGGTCCGGAGAGGGGGGACTAATAATTCTTTGTTTCTGGACAGACCGTCGGGCTCGCGAGTATTTTAGTCAATAAAGCTCGCGAAACGGAGACCGCCGCGCGAAATCGTTTTGGATTCCGACTCCGGAATCTCCCGGAATAAATTCCAGAAGGTGGCGGTTGGTTCTGGCGACCAACGCGGGGTACCAGGCAGACCGAACCCGGTTCGAACCCGACCTTTTGGTTTTGGTTTATTTTGACTTGAAACGGGTTCATTTCCTTCCCCTTTTCTGATCGCTCGGACCTATATCTATCTCAACTCCCCTCCTCTAGGGTACGACACCCGAGCGCGGACGAGGAGCAGACCTTTTTCCCCCCCCCAATCGTACCCTCTTCCTCACCGATCGTGCGGCGAGGATCCAAGCGGCGAGACCAAGGAGAGGAGAACGACCTCACATCCCTTGTAGCCGAACTCGCGGGATCGGATCACCCTTCCCTCCGGCAACCGAGGTGAGCACGTTAGGGTTTTATTTTCTTGCTTTTCGGTACGAGGTTTTCCTTTGTTCGTCGGTGTTGCGGCGATACGGGATGTCGAACGGGAGGCCGCCGCCGCCGTTGTTTTACGGGAGGCTGCCGCCGCCCGTTGTCGTGTCCACGGGGTCTCACCGCAGTCGCCGGGGTCGCGGGATCGCGATCGGAGCCGAAAAAGGGGGGGGGCCCGTACTGCCAAGGGCAAACCCCTGGCCGCGGTCCACCGCGCCGGCGTGCACCCGGCGCACGTGACCGCGGCCCGGGACCGCGAACCCGGCGCACGAAAGGGTGCGCCAGGCCCGCGCGGTCCACCGGGCCGGCGGGCACCCGGCACACGCCCCAGCGGCCTGGGACCGCAGACCCGCGCACGGGTGGGTGCGCCAGGCCGCACGGCACGACATCAGTCGTGCACCCGGTGCTCGTCGCGCAGCGGGGGAGGCGATGAACCCGGTGCGCGCCTTCACCCGTGCGCGGCCCAGCCCAAGCCGCGGCGGTCCACCACCTACAACGCGTGCTCCCCGGCCCCGCGCGCGGCCGCCTGCTGCCGTGAACCCGGTCCACGCCTGGTTTCGTGCACCAGGGTTCAAAAAGGAGTCCAGGAGCTCCGTTTGTGGCCCGTTTCGCCCCGTTTTTGAGTGTTTTTAAACCACGACGATGGTTTTTAACAAATAACTTTTATTGTAGCTGTTCGGGCGCACGGCGAGGGTACTTCTTTTTGTTGGAGCTCCCGCACGTTTTCTCCTTCGTGTTTAAGGTGGGTTCCTTTGAGACCGAGTATAGACTCGGTATTCTGTGTTAGTCGTTTAACTGCATATTTGTATTACTAATGCTGACGGTCTCTATGTTTGCGATATTATCCTGTATTTCAGGTTTTTGTGCTCGTGGTTGCGACACGCAGCCACCCACGGTCTGGCCACCGCAATGGGTGCTCTTTTCCGGGAAAGCAGTCTTCGACCCGTGTTAACCCACAAGGTGAAGTGGTGGGGGCCCCCGTAGGTGTGGGGTTTGAGGCATCAAAAGGTGGGGAAAAAAGGTGCGACCTGTCGGGACAGGTGTCCGCGAGGTCAGGTGCCCCAAGGTGTGAGCGGTGCGATCCGTCGGGATAGGTGCCCGACGAGATCAAGGTGTATAGGTGTTACAGGCATTACAGATGTTGCAGGTGTTACATGTGTTCGCGTGTCACTCTTCCAGTGAGTCGAGTGGTTGCTCCGGATAGTTTTAACTGTTGGGTTTGGCTTCCTTTCCTGCTTATTATTTTTATTGCATGTCGCTGACTACCCACTCCGTGACAGTTTCTTCCAGGGGTGAGCGGTAGACGGCGGTGAGGTCGAGACGGGAGTGGTCGGGCTGTGAGGAGCCCTAGTCTGTATCTCCTTTTACCTTTTCCCTTGCATTTCATTTGGTACTGTAGACTACGGTGTGGTTCGCGATACCCTTGTGGGGTCGGTGTGGATGTTGATTCCCGGTGTTCCGGATTTGATATTATGTTTCTTTTATTCGCCCGTTTGGCCGTTTTTCCAAAACAAAGTAACTAGAAAAGAAAAAGGAACTTCGAAAACTATCTTTCAAAAATATGGGGTCGTGTGGGCCCGCTTTTCCAAACCCTGTGGTTTTATGAGATTTCTAAACCGTTTTCAAAACCTCGGGTCGTGTGGACCTGTTTCCAAACCCTGTGGATTTATGGCATCTTTCCAAACCGTTTTCAAAACCTCGGGTCGTGTGGGCCTGTTTTCAAAACTGTGAGTTTATCCTTTCAACTTGATTGGCGGCGGGCACTCTGTTTAGTTTACATTGTTGATTGAATACTCGAACTGTTGTGATTAACTGAATGCTTGAATTGAGATGTTGTAATAGCCGCGACGCCGTGCATATACAGAGGAGACTCTGCCCGATTTTCGAGTAAATCTGTATATGCGGCGGGTCTGGGCACGTGCCTGGGAAGACTGAATTTCAAAAAAAAATTTAAGGGACTCAATCAAACAACTCTTTCTTTTCCGCTGAGCGAGACCCCGGGGCGTGACAAGATTAAGATGGTATCAGAGAGGTTTCTTTTAATCACAACAGTGAAGGTCCAACATCCACGGTAATACACACGTAGCTTCGAGTAAATGAAATGTGTAGGACATAGGGGTGTAGGACGTGAGTGATCGGGGGAGGGAAGGGGGAATTGTGTAGTTTCTTCTCTCTCGATACAGGGACGTTGTTCTAGCAGGGTTCTAGCACTGATGTTTGTTTTTGGTTGTATGTGTGTATAGACAATGGTTCGAACCAGAGCGTCGGCCGGGGGACGAAGGGACGGATGCGACGGCATCGTGGTGGCCGCTGAGAACCCAACTCTTTGTCGGCAGCAAACTGCAAGAGAATTGGCGGGAAATACTGGCGACGCTCACCGATCATGTGCGTCCTAGTTGACGCAGCGGCTTCCGGCCGTGCGACCGGCGACGGTCGCACCGGGACCCCCTCAGGGGCCAGCCGTCGCCAGGCAGCAGCGCCGCAAGTGACGGGGACTGGGGCAGGAATGGCCCCTCCTTCCGATAGCAGCGACCGGGACAGCGCCTAGCCCAGGCACGACGAACGCCTGTAGCAGCACCCCCAGCAGCCGTCCACGGCACCAGGCTCCGGGGGCCCTTGGCGGGGTACCATCGGGGGAGACATTGGTGGCACCCGTTCCTGTTGTGACCGCCGCGGCCGACGTGGGAGGGGGCAGCTACACTACAGGCGGGGAGCGGGTACGAGCCAACCTGGCGGATTTCAAGAAATATGATCCCACCCAGTGTTCGAGGGAGAAACGACAGACCCTGGTCGTCGAGGATTGGGTCGGATCGATGGAAAAGCTTTTTGAAGATTTGCTCATGGAGGACGGTGAGCGGGTCCCCCTAGCGGTGCACTGCCTGGGGGAAATGCCCGTTTATGGTGGAAGACGGTGCGCCCCGACCCAACCAAGGGCACCGTGCTGCCATCATGGACGACGTTTAAGCAGGAGCTGTTTGGGGCTTTCTTTACCAACAGCGTCAAAAAGAAACTGGAGGACGACTTAAATCACATCCCAGCAGGGGAGCAAGACGTCATGGAATATCAGCGCGGCTTTGTGCGATTGGCGAACTGCGTCCCTTTCGTCATAAGGGACGAAGCCCACAAGGCGCAACTTTCATGGATGGATTACGGAGTGATATCTTCCAGGTGGTACAAGCGGCCGATTTGCACACGTTCCAACAAGTCGTCGACCGGAGCCACGGTGGTCGAGCGCAGGGTTCGCAGTAACACGCGCCAAGAGGGAGGCCCCGGTACGGCACGAGGAAAAAGAAGCGGCAACAACCGTACGTTGGTGGGGGGGGGGGGGGTTCTTACAGTGGGAACCGGCCCCCCAAGCGGTGGAGACCACAGTCGGGGACCCGGAGCGCACCTGCAGGAGGACCGAGGCCGGGGGACAGGCCTTGCGTAATCTGCGGGGGGGCACATCAAGTGCTGGACTGCCCCTAGAGAGTCGATCATTGCTTCCGTTGCGGCAAGCAGGGGCACTTCCGCCGCAACTGCCCCTTAACCTTGGGACCAGCCTCCTCTACTGCATCCACGCCTTCTACACAGTTCTCAGGGCGGGGGAAAGCCCCTATGGGGTCGACCTCTAGGCCTCCGGCAGCGCGACGCGAGGAGACAAGACAACCTCAACCGGGAGGGCGAGTATATTCAATGACCCACCAAGAGGCGGACCGGCCGGAGGACATGCTTGCAGGTATTACTTCTGTTTCAAATTCCCGAGCTAGAACCCTCTTTGATACCGGAGCAACACACTCGTTCATTTCTTGTGACTACGTATTTATGCATGACCTTGGGGAGACACCTCTCCAAAAACCGATTAACGGTCCAGACAGCGGGTGGGACACTCGAGGCGACCAGCTTAGTGGCCACCTGCCCAATTATGTTAGGGCGACTGCCTTGCCCTTGGGACTTGGTGGTAATTCCCCTGAAGGAGTACGACATTGTTTTGGGCATGGATTGGCTCTCAAGGTACCAGGCGCTCATTGACTGCGAGAAACGGATGGTGCAGCTTCAAGAACCCAGCTTCCCTAAGAACGCGTATTTGGCGTGCAAGAGCATCTCCTTCCCAGCGGTCATCTCAGCGGCACGAGCCAGGAGGTTGGTGGAAGGTGGGTGTGTGGCCTACTTGGCATCGGTAGACATGGCCGCCCGACCCTCGGGGGTGCCGTCAGACATCCCGGTAGTGCGGGACTTTCCCGATGTTTTCCCGACGGAATTACCCGGGATGCCCCCCGAGCGAGAGGTGGTGTTCCCGATTGAACTGCTACCGAGCACGCAGCCGATTACGAAGGCGCCGTACCGAATGGCTTTCGCGGAGTTGAAAGAGCTCAAGGCGCAGCTGGAGGATCTCTTGGACAAAGGGTTCATCAGACCGAGTGTGTCACCCTGGGGCACACCGGTACTCTTTGTGCGGAAGAAGGACGGAAGCCTACGACTCTGCATCGACTACAGAGGGATAAACAAAGTTACAGTGAAGAACAAGTACCCCCTGCCCAGAATCGACGATCTCTTCGACCAACTGCGGGGAGCGACGGTCTTCTCAAAGATTGATCTGCAATCGGGCTACCATCAGCTTGGGGTTCGAAACGAGGACATTCCAAGGACCGCCTTCCGGACCCGGTATGGCCACTACGAATTTACAGTTATGCCCTTCGGGCTTACGAACGCCCCCGCCGTCTTCATGGATATGATGAACCGGATTTTTAAGCCCTTCCTAGATCGGTTCGTGGTGGTCTTCATCGACGACATACTGATCTATTCACCCACCGACGGGGAGCACGAGCAACATCTGCGGATGATCCTCCAGACCCTCAGGGACCACGAGTTGTTCGCTAAGCTCAAGAAGTGCGAGTTCTGGCTACGCGAGGTGGGCTTTTTAGGACATGTGATCTCGGCAAAAGGAATCGCCGTGGATCCCAAGAAGGTGGAATCCGTGACAGCCTGGCAGCCGCCAACTACGGTAACGGAGATCCGCAGTTTCTTGGGCCTCGCTTGTAGTGGCCCAGGTTTTCGTACTGTGTTTCCCGTGAATCCTGGGTGAGAAACATCTATTATTGGTGTATTAGGTCCACAGTGCATCAAAGGGATGCTACGGATGGACACAGTGTGGTATTTACTGTTGGTTTGACCTTCGGAGGTAATTGCCGAATTTTAGAAAATGATTGGGCCAATCGGAGGCCGTATTTGAATTCAGCGCGGAAAAAACGCTTGAAAACGGCTATTTACTTATTTATTTTGGAGTCCGGATGCCCAAAAACGGACCCCCCGGAAGTTTTCTGCGCAAATTGGTGCATGGGGGGACCGGTGGACCGGCCAGGGACACGTGGCGGCTCCTCATTGGGCCGGCGCACGCCTCCCGGTCCACGGAAAGGGCCGCCGGTGCATGGTGGACCGGCGGGCCACGTGGCAGCACGCGGTTGGGCCGGTGCAGGGCGCGCGGCGCACGGGAGGGTGCGCGGGCAGCGCGGGCAGGCCGGGCAGGCGCGGAGGGGGCGTGGTGCACGGTGGACCGGGGCGCGCCACGTGGCGGCCCCGGGTTGGCTGGTCCATGTGCGCGTGGCGCACGCGGCGCCACGCGGTGGCGGCCGTACGCGCACATGGGCGCACGTGGGCGCACGTGGCGGCGGTGCCCGCCGACAGCCGTGTCGGGCGGGGCCACGTGTCGCCACGCCGTTGGCTGGGGCACCCACCTTGCCGCCAATCACGGGGGACACGTGGCGCTTCCCCGTTGGGCCCGCACGGCTGCCGCCTGTTTGGCGGACACGTGGCGGGCCGTAGGCCGGGTCGGACGGCCGGTTGGACGGGAAGGGATCCCGTGCGCGGGCGGGCTGGGCCGGGCCGCACTGTGCGCGCCCGGAAAACCCTGGGCCGGGCCGCACTGTAGCCGCCCGAAACGTGGCCTGGGCTGCACTGTTCACGCCCGAAAGTGGGCCTGGGCACTTTAGCCGCCCGAAAGTTGGGACATGAAGGTCATTTTCCCAATTGTTTTATTGGGCCTATAAATAGCCCTTCCCCTCCCTTCTTTTCTCCATTTTCGGAGAGAAAGAGAGAGAATCTGAGGGAGGTCATTGAAGAGAAGTTGTTCCTCACTGATTTTTCTACCTCGTGGTGCGTTCCCAGATTTTTTGGAAGTTCGACAGCGGCGATCCGGATTTTACAGTGTGCCTCGTTTTTCCCCAAGCTTGGCCCGTTATCGTCGCATTTCAGTCCGAGGAGTCCCCTGCGCAGTACAGGAGTCCTGTTTCGACGATTTCTTCGCCAGTGTGTTCCTAAGAGGTAGGGCTTCGTTTTTTGTGTTGGTCGTTTCTCTGGATTCAGATTCCTTGGCATGATTCCCGAGGTGTTTTGACCCCCTCTTTTGCTGTTTGGGTTTTTGGACAGCGGCGACTTCGACGAATTGTTTCTCCACGTAGGAATATCAGATTGAGGCGATTCAAGAGTCGATTTTGGGCTACTTTTCGCGACGAACACAACCGTGATTTTTCTGAGATTTTAGGAGCTCGGGACAGAGGTGAAATTCCTCGTTTTGCGTGCTGATTATAAAAATAGCAAATCTGTTTTGAGACTTGTAGTTCTTACACCGTATACACTTATGTGATGTTGTAGGATACTGTTTCAGCTGACGGTGTGCATAGATGTAGAGTCCTGGCGTTCCCTTGCCCTTGTATGCCTCCCTTTTATTTTGACGGGACTTAGGAAAACCTTTCACTATGTTTCTGCAATGGACTGGCCTGGACCGTGAGTATTTTTCTGCGATTGAGCTCGAAAAATGAAGGACGGCAAAGCGAACGGATTCGGTTTCCGATTTACGGATCTCCCGGAATGGGGGTCAAAGCATTTGCTTTGAGTGGTGCATCGAAACCCGTGCTAAGTGGCTGGCACGCTTTTCGAGGTGATCGGACGGGATCCTGCGATGATCGGACCTTTCATCTTTTTACGTTAGTGGATTATTTTATTTATTTGGTGGTACCTCGATCTACGGTTTCCGTTTTGATTTCGTTTATTCCGCATTTCGTTTCGGGGGCTGGAGGGCGATCGAATAATTCCTTGTTTCCGGACAGACCGTCGGGGCCCGCGGGTATTTTTAGTTAATAGAGCTCGCGAAACGGAGAACGGCGGCGAAATCGGTTTTGAATTCCGACGTCGGAATCTCCCGGAATAAATTCCGGAAGGTAGCTAACGGTTAAGGTGGTCAACGCGGTTTTTCGGGTAGACCGGACCCTGGTTCGCACCCGACTAATTACCCGCATTTGACTTGATTTGGGTTCATTCCCATCCCGCCAACTTAACCGTTCCCGTTTTTCCCCGTCGTACAACTTCCCATAACTACCCACCACTTCCCATAACTACCCGCAACTCCCCCTTAACTACCCACCACTTCCCATAACTACCCGCAACTCCCCCTTAACTACCCACCACTTCCCTTAACTACCCACTCCCCTTAACTAACCGCAACTCCCATAACTACCCACTCCCCTTAAACTAACCGCAACTCCCCACTCCCCTTAACTACCCGTAACTCCCATAACTACCCACTCCCCTTAACTACCCGCATCTTCCCACAATTCCCCACTCCCCACAAGTCCCCTGCGTACGAAACCCCAATTCCCCACTCCCCACAAGTCCCCTGCGTACGAAACCCCAATTCCCCAACCTTTCAGTTTCCCAACCGAACCCTTATGCTTCCTCACCGATTGCGCGGAGGATCCAAGCGGCGAGACCAAGGAAGGAGAGGGAGACGTCCTCACATTCCTTGTAGCCGAACTCGCAGGATCGGATCACCTTTCCCTCCGACAACCGAGGTGAGCACGCTAGGGTTTTTGCTTTCTTGCTCCGTTCTTGGTTGGAGCGGACGAGGGGGGTGGGGGGGGGGAAAGAAAGAAGGTGCATGGGCACCGCCGGAATCCGGCGCGCACGGAGCCCCGCATGCGGGTGCGGGTGGCACCGCATGCGGGCTGCCGCATGCGGGCGCCGCCACTTGCGGGCGGCACCGCATGCGGGCTGCCGCGTGCGGGCGGCACCGCATGCGGGCTGCCGCATGCGGGCGCCGCCACTTGCGGGCGGCACCGCATGCGGGCTGCCGCATGCGGGCACCGCCGCTTGCGGGCGCCTCCGCATGCGGGCGCCGCCGCTTGCGGGCGTCGCCGCATGCGGGTGCGGGCGGCACCGCATGCTGACAACGCCGAACACGGGCGTCACCGCATGCGGACGGCCGCACGCTGTTAGTACGCCGCCCAGCCGTGCGGGGCCAGGCGCGTACGTGTGCGAATTGTGCGCAAGGTGAGAGGGCGCCGGGCGCTCTAGTCGTTAATCCGACAAAGTCTTAAGTTGCTGACTCCTATATGACAGATTCGTGTAGGTCCGGGCGGGCACCCGAGACGCGAGAGAACCTTACATCAGTCAGGAGCACGACAACAAGGTGGGTTTACGGTCGAGGCTAAGTATTGTGTTGGTAATCCGAAAGGGACTTTTTATTGGTAATCGGTACTAACACTGACGGTTTCTATGATGTACTACCTTACCCCGTGTACTTGGTTACTTGGTTACTTGGTTACTTGGTTACTTGGTTACTTGGTTACTTATGCTCGAGTTGCGACACGCGCACCCGCGGTTTGGCCACCGCAAAGGGTGCTCTTTTCCGGAAAGGCGGTCTTTGACCCGTGTTACCCCACGAGGTGACGTAGTGGGGGGCCCCTTATTAGTTGTGGGGTTTGAGGTAGCGAGGTGCGAGCGGTGCGACCGCCGGGATTGGATCCCGATGTGGTCAGGTGTGAGACCGCCGGGATTGGATCCCGATGTGGTCAGGTGTGAGACCGCCGGGATTGGATCCCGATGTGGTCAGGTGTGAGACCGCCGGGATTGGATCCCGATGCGGTCAGGTGTTACAGGTGATACCGGGGTTGCAGGTGTTACAGGTGGTACAGGTGGATGCGATCATACCAGCTCTCGATGTGGTCAGGTGTGAGACCGCCGGGATTGGATCCCGATGCGGTCAGGTGTTACAGGTGATACCGGGGTTGCAGGTGTTACAGGTGGTACAGGTGGATGCGAGTTACCGTTACGAGTAGAGCGGTTGTGCCAGCTAGTCTTACTTTTGTGGCTTGGTATTACTTTACTGCTTTAGTACTATTTTTATGATAGTGTCGCTGACTACCCACTCTGTGACAGGTACCTCCAGGGGGTAGAGGTAGGCGACGGTGAGGCCGGGTTGGTAGCAGTCGGTCTGAGGGAGCCCTAGTATGCTGTTTTATTTACCTTCTCTGCATTTCATTCGGTATTGTAGGTTACTGTGTGGTTCTCGATACCCTTGTGGGGTCGTGTGGATGTTGAGTACTTTCTTTCTTCTTATGCACTACTGTTTCCTTTATTGTTTCCGTTTGGCCGTTTTCAAAGCAACATAACTAGAAAAGAAAAGAACTTCGAAAACTATCTTTCAAAATCTGGGTCGTGTGGACCTGTTTTCCAAACCCTGTGGATTTATGGCATCTTTTCAAACTGGCTTCAAAACCTTGGGTCGTGTGGACCTGCTTTCAAAACTGTGAGTTTATCCTTTCAACTTGATTGGCCACGGGTATTGTTTAGTCTTCATGCATCATGCTAACTTCGATCTGTTGTGATTAAATGGGAAAATGATTGCTTATGTTCGACTATTGTACCAGCCGCGACGCCGTGCATATACAGAGGAGACTCTGCCCAATTTTTGAGTAAATCTGTATATGTGGCGGGTCTGGGCACGCGCCGGGGAAGGAGGTTTTTAAACAAAAAAATTTGTACGCACTACACGCGTACTTTGAGGTATCGTTTCCGCTAAAATAAAACCCCCGGGGCGTGACAATAGAGGACAGCGGGTATTTTCTTGAGTATTGGGCACGCTTTTCGAGGTGGGTGGTTGTTGCTTACCTCATTACTGACTATCTCACTAGGAGTATTAGAGATTCCCGACTTTAAACAGATAATCGGTACTTGTACTCATGAAATGCATAAGTAAACCCCCACAAATAATATGACAGCTCATTTATGGTAAACTGGGACACTGTTGTTGGACATATGCTGTAAACTATCAGCGCATGCAATAGTCTTATCATATAACCATCTTTTTCTAAATAAATACCCAATACTTTCCTTCTGTTTTTAAATGCGAACCTTTGCATGCTTGTTTGGACATCTAAATGGACTACTATTTATTGCTACACTATCTTTGGGACTTGACTTAGGAGAAACCATGTTTCACTATTCTCCTTCGCATTTGGATATATGTTGCTCGGTTTGAGCAGGGTTTGGGATAGTGTAGTTGAGGCTTGAGTCTGGGACAGGTTTGACTCGATTATATATTGTGGGGTATTGTGGTAACCGCGGACATGAGGCGGTTAGCCAGATATTGTTTATGATATCAGATTGTGGACTTATAGGGTGTTGCGGCGACCGCGGACATTAGGCGGTTGACCGGATGTTCACTTATGCATCAGATTGGGTTTCAGATTTTCCTAGTGGATGGTGTTTCCCACTTGTTGATTACTATTGCGTCTGATTGGGGATCAGGGTTACTTTAGTGGATGGATATTTCCCACTTTGATCATAGTCATGATCCAGTCCTGCTATTGTGAGACATTGGTTACAGAGATGCTTGATACAGAGGTACTTTACTCGTGTGGGTCGCTCCCCTCGAGTGCCACTCCGGAGTAGGCTTTACACCGTGCCGAGCGCCGGGCACCTTGATGAGTTGCGATTGGTGACAGAGCAGGCAGTGCCAGTACTTCCTGGCCCTTTGATTGGGTTTCTTTGGGCAGTTAGATTTACAGTTGCATGCATATACCGTAACCTTTGGCACAGCATCTAGAGGCATAGGAGTGGTAGTTTCTCTTTTTCCAGCAGTCTATATTGCATACCACTGTTCCTTTCTTTTTGCCTCTTATAGTCCTAGTGGGTGTGTCAGCATTTGAGGTTTTACCCACTAGGGGAGGCTACTGGTTTATCTAGTAGTTCTCACCCCCATTATTGTTTTCTGTCTTCTTCCCTTTGTTTTGCAGAGTCATCTGCGCGAGCTGCTGGGCCATCAGCGGCTGATCGAGGTAAGAGGATTGCGGACTAGCTAGATCATCTACCCCGACTGTGAGAGTAGCTGGACTTTTATTGCACCCCTTTTGTATCTCAGATTACAGTAGTTTACTTTTGGGACTGGTTTAGCCAGCTGTTTGTATTTTGGTTAGTGAGCTGGGAGTTTATTGTACTTTATTTCAGCTTGTATCTTACTTCCAGTCTGAGATTACTTATAGTTCTTTTAGTTCAGCTCTGTTTATGCTCTTCTATTGTATATCTTATATCTGAGCAGGTTACCAGCGCTTCGTGTACATGGAAAATTCTGTGTGCACGGCGGATCTGTTGGCGAGCCTGGGTTCTGGTTTACACCCGGGGCGTGACATCGCTGGGTACTACCGACGCTTTGTCGAGGGCTTCTCGAAGATAGCCGCCCCCCTGAACCGGTTGACTAGGAAAGGAGAAAAGTTTGTGTGGTCGACACAATGCCAGGAGAGCTTCGAAGAACTTAAAAGAAGGCTAACCAGGGCACCAATTCTCGTACTACCAACACCCGAAGAGGATTATGAAGTGTACTGCGATGCATCGAGGATCGGCCTTAGGGGTGTATTGATGCAACAGGGAAAAGTAATAGCCTATGCTTCCAGGCAGCTGAAAGATTACGAGAAGAATTATCCGATACACGATTTGGAACTGGCTGCAGTGGTCTTTGTTTTGAAGTTATGGAGACACTACCTCTTTGGTGTCCACTGTAACGTTTTCTCTGACCACCAAAGCCTTAAGTACCTGTTCACCCAGAAGGAACTAAACCTGCGACAGAGGCGGTGGCTCGAACTATTGAAGGACTACGATCTAACGATCCAGTACCACCCCGGGAAAGCAAACGTAGTGGCGAACGCTTTGAGCAGGAAGGGGCAACCAGAAGAGGCGACGGCACGCGCGATAACTGAGCAGAGCACCTTGATCGCGGAGTTCTCGCGATTGAAGTTGGAGGTGGTACCAATGGGCACGGTCGCACAGCTGTTGGCCTTGGTGGTAAAGCCGACGCTGTTCGAGAAAATTCGAGGGGGACAATAGGCGGACTCGTACTTGCAGCTCATACGAGACAAGATCTCGCCGGATCAAGGAGGTGACTTTTCCGTGGAAGAGGACGGCACTTTACGGTTCCGCGGGCGGATCTGCGTGCCGGATACCCCGGGATTGAAGGAGGAAATCCTAGCTGAGGCACACCACGCCCCTTATGCGGCACATCCGGGGGGTACAAAGATGTACAGGGACCTCAAGCAGACTTTCTGGTGGCCCAAGCTGAAGGGGGATGTGACTCGTCACGTTGCGCATTGCCTAGTTTGTTAGCAGATAAAGGCAGAGCATCAGCGGCCGGCGGGAAAGCTACAACCATTACCCGTACCGGAGTGGAAGTGGGATCAGATCACCATGGACTTCGTCACTGGATTCCCACGTTCACAGCAGGGGCACGACACAATCTGGGTCATTGTTGACCGGCTAACCAAGTCAGCGCACTTCCTGCCCATTCACACAATCTGGACCAGAGAGCGATTAGCCCAAGTCTACCTCAGCGAGATTGTGAGACTGCATGGAGTGCCGGCATCGATCACATCGGATAGAGACACACGTTTTGTTTCGAAGTTTTGGCAGAGCCTACAGCAGGCCTTGGGGACCAAATTACAGTTCAGCACGGCCTTCCGCCCCCAAACGGACGGACAGTCGGAGCGAGTGATACAGACGCTGGAGGACCTGCTGCGAGCCTGTGTGCTAGATTGGGGGATCGGTTGGGAGCGTTACCTGCCCCTCGTCGAATTCGCCTACAACAACAGCTACCAGGCCAGCATCCAGATGGCACCCTACGAGGCCTTGTACGGCAGACGCTGCCGATCCCCGATCTGTTGGGACGACATGGGAGAACGGAAGTTCTTGGGACCCGACTTGGTGGAAGAAACTGAAGAGAAGGTACGCCTTATCAGGAAACGCCTACTGACCGCCCAGAGCCGGCAAAAGAGCTACGCGGATCGGAGACGCAGGGACCTAGAATTCCAGGTGGGAGAACACGTGTTTCTGCGGGTCTCGCCGTCCAGGGGAATCAAACGCTTCGGGCTGAAAGGCAAGCTGAGCCCACGGTTTGTGGGGCCGTTCGAGATCCTGGAGCGCATTGGCCCAGTGGCTTACCGCCTCGCCCTACCGCCAAACCTCAGCCGGGTCCACGACGTGTTCCACGTTTCGATGCTCAAGAAATACCTCCCCGACCCAACGCATGTCCTGGACATCTCGACACTCGAACTGAAGGAGGACCTAAGCTTCGAGGAAGCCCCGGTGCGAATCCTAGCAAGAGAGAGCAAGACGCTCCGAAACCGAGTCATCCCCTACGTAAAGGTGCTCTGGAACAACCACGAGGAGCGGGAAGCGACGTGGGAGCTGGAATCCAAGATGAAGGAGGGCTATCCCTACCTTTTCACCGCGAACCAGGATTGAGTTTCGAGGACGAAACTCATTTTTAAAAGGCGAGTGGTGTAATATCCGCTGGTTTAAAATACTGTGGTTCCGTTCTTGGGACTACTTTTGGGTTCTCTATTTCGCGCTTCGTTTCGGGGGTCCGGGAGGGGGGACTAATAATTCTTTGTTTCTGGACAGATCGTCGGGGCTCGCGAGTATTTTTAGTCAATAAAGCTCGCGAAACGGAGACCGCCGGCGAAATCGGTTTTGGATTCCGACTCCGGAATCTCCCGGAATAAATTCCAGAAGGTGGTGGTTGGTTCTGGCGACCAACGCGGGGTACCAGGCAGACCGGAACCCGGTTCGAACCCGACCTTTTGGTTTTGGTTTATTTTGACTTGAAACGGGTTCATTTCCTTTCCCCTTTTCTGATCGCTCGGACCTATATCTATCTCAACTCCCCTCACTCTAGGGTACGACACCCGAGCGCGGACGAGGAGCAGACCTTTTTCCCCCCCCCCAACCGTACCCTCTTCCTCACCGATCGTGCGGAGGATCCAAGCGGCGAGACCAAGGAAGGAGAGGGAGACGACCTCACATCCCTTGTAGCCGAACTCGCGGGATCGGATCACCCTTCCCTCCGGCAACCGAGGTGAGCACGTTAGGGTTTTATTTTCTTGCTTTTCGGTACGAGGTTTTCCTTTGTTCGTCGGTGTTGCGGGCGATACGGGATGTCGAACGGGAGGCCGCCGCCGCCATTGTTAAACGGGAGGCTGCCGCCGCCGTTGTCGTGTCCACGGGGTCGTCACCGCAGTCGCCGGGGTCGCGGGATCGCGATCGGAGCCGAAAAAGGGGGGGGTTGTACTGTTCCTAGGGCAAACCCCTGGCCGCGGTCCACCGCGCCGGCGTGCACCCGGCGCACGTGTCCGCGGCCCGGGACCGCGAACCCGGCGCACGGAAGGGTGCGCCAGGCCGCGCGGTCCACCGGGCCGGCGGGCACCCGGCACACGCCCCAGCGGCCTGGGACCGCAGACCCGGCGCAAGGGTGGGTGCGCTAGGCCGCACGGTGCACGACATCAGTCGTGCACCCGGTGCTCGTCGCGCAGCGGGGGAGGCGATGAACCCGGTGCGCGCCTTCACCCGTGCGCGGCCCGGCCCAAGCAGCGGCGGTCCACCGCCTACAGCGTGCTCCCGGCCCGCGCCGCGGCCGCCTGCTGCCGTGAACCCGGTCCACGCCTGGTTTCGTGCACCAGGGTTCAGAAAAAGGAGTCCAGGAGCTCCGTTTGTGGCCCGTTTCGCCCCGTTTTTGAGTGTTTTTAACCACGACGATGGTTTTTAACAAATAACTTTTATTGTAGCTGTTCGGGCGCACGGCGAGGGTACTTCTTTTCGTTGGAGCTCCCGCACGTTTTCTCCTTCGTGTTTAAGGTGGGTTCCTTTGAGACCAAGTATAGACTCGGTATTCTGTGTTAGTCGTTTAACTGCATATTTGTATTACTAATGCTGACGGTCTCTATGTTTGCGATATTATCCTGTATTTCGGGTTTTTGTGCTCGTGGTTGCGACACGCGCACCCGCGGTCTGGCCACCGCAAAGTGTGCTCTTTTCCGGGAAAGCGGTCTTCGACCCGTGTTAACCCACAAGGTGAAGTGGTGGGGGCCCCCGTAGGTGTGGGGTTTGAGGCATCAAAAGGTGGGGGAAAAAGGTGCGACCTGTCGGGACAGGTGTCCGACGAGGTCAGGTGCCCCAAGGTGTGAGCGGTGCGATCCGTCGGGATAGGTGCCCGACGAGATCAAGGTGTATAGGTGTTACAGGCATTACAGATGTTGCAGGTGTTACATGTGTTCGCGTGTCACTCTTCCAGTGAGTCGAGTGGTTGCTCCGGATAGTTTTACTGTTGGGTTTGGCTTCCTTTCCTGCTTATTATTATTATCGCATGTCGCTGACTACCCACTCCGTGACAGGTTCTTCCAGGGGTGAGCGGTAGACGGCGGTGAGGTCGAGACGGGAGTGGTCGGGCTGTGAGGAGCCCTAGTCTGTATCTCCTTTTACCTTTTTCCTTGCATTTCATTTGGTACTGTAGACTACGGTGTGGTTCGCGATACCCTTGTGGGGTCGGTGTGGATGTTGATTCCCGGTGTTCCGGATTTGATATTATGTTTCTTTTATTCGCCCGTTTGGCCGTTTTTCCAAAACAAAGTAACTAGAAAAGAAAAAGGAACTTCGAAAACTATCTTTCAAAAATATGGGGTCGTGTGGGCCCGCTTTTCCAAACCCTGTGGTTTTATGAGATTTCTAAACCGTTTTCAAAACCTCGGGTCAGGTGGACCTGTTTCCAAACCCTGTGGATTTATGGCATCTTTCCAAACCGTTTTCAAAACCTCGGGTCGTGTGGGCCTGTTTTCAAAACTGTGAGTTTATCCTTTCAACTTGATTGGCGGCGGGCACTCTGTTTAGTTTACATTGTTGATTGAATACTCAAACTGTTGTGATTAACTGAATGCTTGAATTGAGATGTTGTAATAGCCGCGACGCCGTGCATATACAGAGGAGACTCTGCCCGATTTTCGAGTAAATCTGTATATGCGGCGGGTCTGGGCACGTGCCGGGGAAGACTGAATTTCAAAAAAAAATTTAAGGGACTCAATCAAACAACTCTTTCTTTTCCGCTGAGCGAGACCCCCGGGGCGTGACATGTAGTTTTCTTTTAGCTTACCATTATCTATCTATCTATCTGCATACCTATCTGTTTTGCCTCCAGTAGACCTAGTGGGCATACCGTGGATTTTCGGACGGTACCCACTGAGATCTGCCTTCTGCAGTAGATCTCACACCCGCTGCGGTGACAGGTCGAGGCAGTTGTTCTGGCTTGGTTCGCGCAGAGACAACAGATCGAGGTGAGGACGCGGCCGATTAGTTCCTTACAAGCATTGAGAGTCTGAGGTAGATGTACCCGGTGTATTTTATGTTTCTACTTTTGTACTGGACATTCTGAGTGTCTTGTGAGCATAGTATTTGTTTTATTCCTGTGAGACCTTGTACCTTGAGGATTTGTGTACTAGTGGAGATTTTACTATTCCAGATGTTCAGTTTTATTCTATAGCTTTTAGTTTTAGTTTCAGCTCTGATACATATTTTTAGCTATAGATCTGACTTGCAGGGTAGACGCTTCGTCTGTACGGCAGTTTCCGTACAGATGGCGGATCTGTAGGCGAGCCTGGGTCGCAGTTTCGACCCCGGGGCGTGACAGATAGTGATATATTATTTTGCATAGCCGCATTTTGATATCGAGGATTTTAGTTTCCTAGCACTATTATTATTGCTTCCATTGGACCAAGTGGTGTAGGATACTTTTTCTCGGTGGTTGAACCCACTGGGAACTCTGTCGTAGTTCTCACACCCCTTGGGTGACAGATAGTGATATATTATTTTGCATAGCCGCATTTTGATATCGAGGATTTTAGTTTCCTAGCACTATTATTATTGCTTCCATTGGACCAAGTGGTGTAGGATACTTTTTCTCGGTGGTTGAACCCACTGGGAACTCTGTCGTAGTTCTCACACCCCTTGGGTGACCTCCCCACAGGTTCAGGTATGGATGCAGTGGTCGCGACGGTTCAGATGCAGACGGCGAGGCATACGACAGGGGCAAGGGCCCTGCAGCATAGAGACCTAGAGGGTCTAGCAGAGGTATCCCATTTATATATTTCTTGAGTGAACTTGTATGGTAAGGAATTTATGTAAAAGAATTGTAATAATTTTATTTGAAAGTTCAGAGATGTAAAGTGTAATAAATTAATGCATGGTTCACTCTTGTATGCTTTCATTTCCGCATTAACTGTTTGTTACTGAATGAAAGTTTTAAATTTGTAATGATTTTTAATACTCTGATATTGAGCTTCCGCATACACTTGTTGTGTTATTATGGATGTTACCGTTCCTTTCGGGTAGTGAAAGGTCATACCCGATTGGCGGGTCTGTTGGCGTGCCCGAACCGTACAAATTGGCGGACTCAGGGCGTGACAGTTACATAGCAGCCCAGCTGTAGCTACGACATCATAACATGAGGCCCAACTGATTACACTTGTAACTAACACATTGATACTTTACATATTACTTTAGTACACAATTAGCTAGTATAAATAGCAATAGTGTAAATGTATGATATAAAAAAAATGAAGCATTATATCTTCCTCAATTCAAACTCCCAAATCTCTTATCTCTCTTTCTCTCTCTAAACCTCTTTTCTTCCCCAAACTCCCCTCCTCAATTCCCTTTCCTACCAATAATCTCCATTAATGGAGCTTAAACCTTCTTAGATTGCAACCATCATCCTCACCGCCATCCTAGTCTCGAAGCAATCTCATCCTCGGCTGGTTGCGGATCGTCCGATTGAAACAAATTGGTATCAGAGCTGTTCCGATCCTAGGGATCGTAGGAACAGGCCACAAGAGATCGAAGCCACAAAGGAACCAGCAGAGCTACTAAGAGTATACCCACCATTATAGGAGCAACAAGGATCTGTGTTTCTGGGAAGCAACTGCGCAGTTGCTCCAGAAATTTGTGGTATTATCTGATCTCAAGAAGAGCATAGAGCTACATTGAGGTAACTGATAAACCTATCTCTTTACTGTTTTACTGCAAATAGAAGCATAGTTATGGGGTAACCTTGTGTTGAGCACTGAGATCTGAAGAGATATCAAAGTTAGAATAAGAAATCACAAGATAGGCAAGAAGAAGAACAACAAATTTAGGCAACTTAGTGAATATATCTTCAGTGAAGACATGGCTGAAGGTACCAGGCTCAAAGATCTGAGTGAGCATCTCAGGATTTTGGAAGAAAGGATGCAAAATCTAGCTACTTTCGGCAATCAAGAGTTACATACCAAGTTCCAGCAGTTTGAGATGGAGTATAACAAAAAACTGGGAGGGGTGGTGCATCAGTTAGAAGAGTTACAGAAAGAAGGCCAACAGAGACATGAAGCTCAACTTACTGAAGCCAACAGAAGGCATGAGCAACTGATGAAACTATTCAGTACCCACACATCAGTCACCAGCACACCCTCACTTCCAACTCCACCTTTTAAGGAGAGTAAGTTCACATATGACCAATGGCCCAGTCACAGCTCCAGGGTTAGTTATAGAGATGATAAAGGGAAGGGCATCCTGCCAAGTCCACAGTCAGGTCAGGATAATTGTCAAGCAAGTCAGACACAAAAAAATGCCTACTACATACCTCACCCCAAATTGGACTACCCCAACTTTGAGGGAGAGGAACCAAGAGAGTGGATTAGTAAAAGTGAGCAATATTTTAAACTTTACCAAGTTCCAGAGGAGCAATGGGTAGAAGTAGCTACACTGCACTTCTCAGGAAGAGCTCACAGATGGAAGGAGGGTTACCTGCTAGACAAGCTTGAAGAGGCCCTGTGCAGGAGGTTTGAAGAAGCCACAATGAAAAAATTAGTAAGAGAATTTAATAAGCTGATTCAAACTACCACTGTAGAGAAATACCAAGAAAAGTTTGAAGAGCTTAGGGCAAGAATGTTGTACCTCAATCCCACATTAAATGAAGAGCACTTCATCCAAAGTTACATCAGTGGACTCAAAGAAGAGTTGGTTCCATTCATTGATTTATCTAATCCTAAATCCTTAGAAGAAGTTTATGAACAAGCAAAACTGCATGAACAAGCATTGGCAATGATGTGGAGGAAACAGAAGCTGGTTTCTAAATCTGGAAACACACAAGTGCAAGGGGTCTCTTATTCTAAGCCCTATGCTGTTAGGATGAACACTGGACAGTGGGAAGGTAATAGAGGATTCAACCGCAGGCCTGGTGAGGGCTCTAATGGTATCATTAAACAGCTATTTGAGCAAAGAAGAGCTGCAGGGTTATGTTATAAATGTGGGGATAAGTATCAATCAGGACACCAGTGTCAGGATAAGGCTTTAAATCAACTGTGTGGTGAGCTTGAAATAGAGGAAGTGTTTGATGAATCCCTGTTGCGAGATGTGGAAGAAGAAGATGAAGAAGAATTAACTAAGGTAGAAAATTCAGAAGAAGTGGGACTCTCAGTCCATGCACTAAGTGGAGAACTAGTGCAAGAAACAATTAAAGTGCAAGGAGAAGTGGGCAATAAGTCAGTGGTGATACTAATTGACACAGGCAGCACTCACAGTTTCACTGATTTCCATATTGCTAAAGAAGTGAAAGCAGAAATCACTGCTGCAACTCCCCTTATAGTCACAGTTGCCAATGGACACAAAGTATTGAGTAAACTGAAATGTTCAAATTTTAAATGGATCATGCAGGGAGAGACATACCAAGCTGACTTAAGGGTGATTAGGTTGGAAGGATCTAGTGTAATATTGGGAATTGATTGGTTGAAAAAGTGTGGGAGAGTTACCTTTGATTACACCAACCATACAGTTACCTTTAATAAAGGGGGAAAACTTGTCACTGTTAAAGGCATCACTGAGAATGCCACCATTAAAACTATTGGGGCTAAGCAATGGTATAAGGCAAGTCTTCAAGGCCAGTGTTGTGCTATGGCACATCTCAATTGTAGAATACCGGGATTCGGGGTGGCACACCGACCTCGCAAGATGGTAGGGTGCGGAGAAACTGCTTTGGACGAGTTCCATATGTGTTTACAGTTGGGTTCGGGTTGATTCAGATCGACGCGGAAGCCCCAGTTTGAATCGGAGTTTTCCGGGCATTGTGCGCAGATAGAGGGCTGATTTTGTGAAAGCCTCGACTCCACTATGGTGTGCAGAGAAATTGGGAACTACTTGGAACAGGTCTTCTTTATGTTTACAGCGGAGTTCGGGAGGTTCCGGTCTGACGCGGAGGACCCGAGGGTAAAAAGTGAGTTGGAACTGGCAATTTTGGAGCCGGTTTTTGGATTGAGCACCCCGACTCAACGGTTGAGCTTTTTGAGGAGAAAAGGCTGTGGATTTGTGTATTTTCAGATTATAGTGGAGTTCGGGAGGTTTCAGACCGGTGCGGAGACCCCGAAGGGAAAAGTGAGTTGGAGTCGGTGGTTAATGGAACCGGTTTTTGGATTGAGCACACCGACTCCACAGTTGAGCTTTTTGAGGAGAAAAAGTTTTGGACAGGTGTATTTTCAGATTACAGCGGAGTTCGGGAGGTTCCGAACTGATGCGGGGGCCCCGAGAACAAAAAGTGAGTTGGAGTTGCCTTTAAATGGATTATTTAATTAATAAACTACTTTGGTTAATTAGCCTGTGAGAAGGAAAATTAGAAAAGAAGAGAAGATGAGTGTGAGGGAGTTTGATTGGTTAGGTGTTGGTGTTTGGAAGTGTTTTGGGTTGCTTGTCTTTGTGAACCATGCACCATACACCCAAGCTCCTCTAATTAACTAACACCATGCCACGTAGGCATCTTCTTCCCTGTGTCAAAACAGAGGAATTAAGCTTCAACAAAGGAATGAAAGATGAGAGAAGAAGGAGAAGAAGAAGAGGAATTGGAGGAAAATAAAAGTTGGGTTTGGGTGAGGTGATGGTGTTCTAGTGGTGTGGACCGACCGTTGGAAGCCGAGCGGAGCACGCGCGTGTCGAGCCTCGTGGAGGTACTATGCAATTTTTTAGTGAGAGAAAGAGAAAGCTTGGCTTCCACTTACGGAGTTAATTTGGATCCTTCATGTTGCTGTATTTGTTGTGTTTGCTGTCCAGGAGTGGAGGGTGACCTGCAGAGGGTGCCGCGCGGGCGCAGAGGCGCCGCGCGCGGCCGCGCAGAGGCGCCGCGCGCGGCCGCGCAGAGGCGCCGCGCGCGGCCGCGCAGAGGCGCCGCGCGCGCGGCCGGGGAGGTTGCTGCTTGCGGGCGCGTTTGGGCGCCGCGGCGCTGCGGGAGGTGCGCGCTTGCGGGCGCGCGCATGCGGGCGCGCGCTGCAAGCGGCGTGCGCTGCAAACGGGCGCGTGCTGCATGCGGGCGCGCGCTGCAAGCGGCGTGCGCATGCGGGCAGCGAGCGCGCGCAGCAAATGGGCGCCGCGCGTGTGGACGTTTGAGCGGGCTTTTGTGGTTAAGCTTGGGCATTTTGGTCTTTTCACTGTGCCAACCCTTGCTTTCACCCTGTGGGCATCCTTTCTCTATATATTATGAACTCCTCCTCCTTTCTCCCCTGGATGCAGAGAGAGGAAAAGAAAGGAAGAAAGGAATCAGAGAAAAAAAAAAAGAGCAAGGAAAAATAAAGAGAAGGGGAGGGAGAGATGGAATAGCAAGCATGGGAGTTCTTGTGTGGTCTTGCGGCTTGGGGCTGAGCGGGGCCGCGCGCGTGTCGGTCGCACGTGAGAGGTAGGTGACTGTTGATTTTTTTTGTCCTGTTGGATTAAAAATTTTCCTAGATGGATTTTGAGGATTTTGAGCTGGTTTTGGGTTGTGTTTCCTCTCTGTGTGAGCTGTTGAGCTGAGGCTTGGATTTTTTTTGCGCGGAGCCGAGGCATGCTCGCGCGCACGCTGTGGGTTGGCAGCCGGGAGCCCGATGCGTGCCGTATTTTTGTAGAGGACCCGAGGTACTTGTTCGAGCTTTCGGGGAATTTTCCGGGTTTCACGACAGGGTTCGCGCACGCGCGGCGCGGTTTCCGTTTTTCCGATAATTTTCGACAGTGGGCAAGTTCGGCGCTTCACCGACTTCAGCAATGCCTACGCAAAGCGTTCCAGGTGGGTTGGAATTTCTTCAAAATGTGTGGAATGCCCTTTAAAGCTATTGAATACAATTTAATCATAATTATCATGCTATTTGCACAGTTTTTAATCTGATAGTTGCTTGGAATTTTCTATAAAATTCGTGGAAACCCCAGATCATTTTTAGTAGACTCCTAATACTTTATGACACTAGACTGCATGTTCTTTTGGCATTTATTTTGCACCATGATCGTTTTAAAAATCGAGAAAACCCGTTTTAAGGAAAAATCAGCTTTTTAAATGTGGTTTTTAAATTAGGAATTCGCCAGAAGTATGCATTGGTTCAGGGTGTTTCTGACCATGTGCCTGGGGGCCGAGGGGTCTCCTTTCGAGTTTGAGAGGAGTTATACTGTCATTTGAGTTTTGAGCTTCTGATGAGATTATTCTAGACCATGAGTTGTGTAACTCTGATTTGATAGTGGAGGTGGCTCTCCGACTAGTCATGAGAGTTTTGGGGTTCTGGCAGATCGAGTCGTGGAGGTTTCCCGACTTAGCCAAGGGTTGTGCATTATCAGATTAAGTCGTAGAGGGTTCTCCGACAGATTATGTGAGGATTTGGGCATTTCCTGTTGAGTCGTGGAGTCTTGTTCCAACTGAGTTGTGCTTTTGAGCACCGAGTTGCCGATCTGATTGATCGTGGACCATAGCCTGCATATGCCGCTTATTGAGATAGATGAGATACTTGAGCTCGTTGGGGTCGCTCCCCTCGAGTTACGCCCCGGGTGCGTGTTGATGATGAGATGATGATGCGCCTAGTTCATATACTAGTGGTCGCTTGATACCCCTGGCCGAGTTACCATGGGGTCACTTTGTCTGAGATTGAGATAGTCGATTTAGGACGCCCCACGTAAATCCCGTCCTCTTGTGGATGTGTAGTAGTGGGCAGGTGCGTTCCTAGACGACAGGCGCAGGCTGGACTGAGCCAGTTTTGGCAGTCATTGAGATTGGGTGTTATGAGCGGGTGGTTACATATTATGTTCTTAGATGGTTTTTCCCTTGAGCATTGATACTGAGGCATTTTAGCAGTAGCAAGAGTATTCATAGCATGTTTATGATAGAGTTTCCTTTTGAGCATTATGATTGAGACATGTTTTAGCTGTAGCTTTCTTTCAGCTTACCCATTATCTATCTATCTGCATACCTATCTGTTTTGCCTCTAGTAGACTTATTGGGCATACCGTGGATATTGGGACGGTACCCACTGAGATCTGCCTTCTGCAGTAGATCTCACACCCGCTGCGGTGACAGGTTGAGGCTGCTGTACCGGCTTGGTTCGCGCGGAGACAGCAGATCGAGGTGAGGACGGGGCCGATTAGTTCCTTACCAGCATTGAGAGTCAGAGGTAGATGTACCCGTTTTTTTTATGACTCCACTTTTGTACTGGACATTCTGAGAGACTTGTGAGGATTGTATTATTTTTTCATAAGTCGTCAGACTATGTATTGAGGACTGTTATTTATCCAGATGTTCAGTTGATTTCTATAGCTATTAGTTCTTTTTCATCTCAGATACATGTTAGCTATAGATCTTTTGCAGGATAGACGCTTCGTCTGTGCGGCAGTTTTCGCACAGACGGCGGATCTGTTGGCGAGCTCGGGTCGCAGCATCGACCCCGGGGCGTGACATCAATAACCCAGCCAATAAAAATGAACTGGAAATACCATCAGAAATACAGGAAATTTTGGACAAATATGTCAAGATTTTCCAAGAGCCCAAGAATCTGCCTCCTCACAGAACCCATGATCATAAAATCCCACTGCTAACTGATGCCAAACCAGTGAACATTAGGCCTTATAGGCTCAGCCATGAACAGAAAGGGGAAGTTGAGAAGCAGGTGGCAGACATGTTAGGAACCCATCTCATACAGAGAAGCCACAGCCCATACGCTTCTCCCATTTTGCTAGTAAATGAAAAGGATAACACATGGAGAATGTGTATTGATTGCAGACAATTAAATAAGGATACAATTAAAGACAAGTATTGTGAGGACCCGGATCCCCGCGTTGAGTTTTCTGGTTGTTTGGCAGCTTTTGGTGGCCTGCGTGGTGTCTCGTGTTACGGAATTTGAGTTGGCGTAGTTTCGTGAAAGTCTCAAGTCTTGAAGATTGAAGGTGAAGAAAGTTGGATCATTTAACTCAATCTCAAGAAAGAAGAATTCAAAAGGATCAGGTATGTTTAACTAAAGATTTTGTGTGATCCGAATACTTCTTGTAGTGTAGAAACACTTGGAAGAATCTTTCATTGCATAAAAATCAAAAACTGGACTTGGGACATGTTCAGGATCCGGATCAGGTTGTTCGATCCGGATCCCGAAGGTGGTTCGTTCATACACCAGTTCAATCCGGATCGTAGCCTCTCTTGATCCGGATCCCGAACACTGAGTTTACCATCTTCCTTGAACGATCCGGATCAGGCTTCGCAATCCGGATCCCGAACGTTGATGTTTGGTGAACTGTATGAACGATCCGGATCAAGCACTTCGATCCGGATCCCGAACCTTCGTTTTTCTGGAATTGCCTGACTCGTTACGACGATCCGGATCACAGCTAATCCGATCCGGATCGCCGTCCGTAAAATTTCCAGAAATGTTAGGTTTTTGATTCTTATCTCCTTCCTAGGGTTTCTAACCTATAAATAGACCCTATGACTCTTTTTCATAGGGGGCCGAAAATCCAAATAGCCGTCATTTTCATATATCATCTTATACGGCTCTAGATCCACATATAGAGAAGAAAGGAAATCATTAGAGAATACTCTATGTTTCTTCATCTATATTGATTAGTTTGATTCTAGGTTTTCATACTCACATCTTGAGTTGAATCAAACTAATGAATACTTAGATGGTATTTCCGATCTATTTTTGATCTAAGTATTCGGCGGATCATCACCACCAAAAACAACGATTTACCCCAAAAATCGGCGCGTGGATTCGCGTGTCCTTGTGGATTCAAGGTTCAACCGCTCTCGTGAATTCGGAGCGAGGCACGTTCGTGGATTCGAAGGGTGCTATTGGGTGAAGACCGTGGATTCGGTCGGACGTCGTGGATTCGACATTGGACGCCGTGGATTCGGCGTTGGGCGCAGATCGTGGATTCGAGAAGCGTAGTGGAGCGAGCGGAGAAGATCCTCTAGGAGCGTATGGAAAAGGTTGAGTCGTAAGTGTGTACGGTAAATCACTTTGTACGTGTTTTAATTCTAGTGGATTTATGCCGTGTTATCGGTCCCGTGGTTTTTTACTCCGGTGATGGAGTTTTCCACGTAAAAATCTTGCGTATTATTTTTATATCCGCATTGGGTTTTTATCGCAACGATTTTTGAGTGTTTATACGTTTACACCTATTCTGTAGTGTACTGGGTTTTCCCTTTCGATTTTCCGATGAATCCACTGTGTAGAACACCTAGTGTTGGTGTGCCTGGCCCATGGTGCATCGAAGGGGTGCCACCGATGGACCTCGTGAGACTTTGATAGCGGAATTGGCCTTCGGCTGTAATTGCCGAATTTTAGAAAAGGTTTTGGGCCAATCTGAGGTTAGATTTGGATTCAGCGCGGAAAAACGCTTGAAAACGGCTATTTGCTTGTTGAATTTGGAGTCCGGATGACCAAATGCGGGCTTCCGGAAGATTTGGGGGATTTTCGGTGCACGGGGGTGACACGTGGACCGGCCAGCGCCACGTGGCGCCCTTTTATTGGCCGGCTCACGCGGATGGGTCCACGCAGTGGCGCGGCGGTGCATGGACCGCGGCGGGTGGACGCGTGGCGTGCCCTGGTAGGCGGGCGCACGCGGCACGGCTCACGGGAATTGCGGGTTGGCGGTGGACCGGGCGCATGACACGTGGCGGCTTCGGATTCGTCGGTCCACGTGGGCGCGGTCCACGGGTGCGCGGGGGAGGGCGCCTCGGTACTGTGCGCGCACGTGCGCGCACAGTGGCGCCAGGCGGGGCGGTCGGCCGCACTCGAGTGCGACACGTGTCGCCTCGAGATTGGCCGGCCGTACCTACCCCCATTGACTGCGGGGGGCCACGTGGCGTGTGCGGGCCGCGGGGATCCGCTGTCTCCTGTTGTGGGGCGACGTGGCAGCTTCTGGGGATTTCGGGCACGTCGGACGGCACGCATGCAACCGGTTTCCGGGCGCAGTGCGCCCGAAACTTGCGCCCGGAAATCCGGATTTCTTTGTGTTGGGCTGGGCCTTTAAATAGCTCCCCCATTCGCCCCTTTAGCTTTTTTTGGGCTTCTTTTCACTGGGCTTCCTTCACGGCGATTCTTCCCCTCTCAGAGCTCAACCCTTTGGAGAAGTTTGAAGATTTTTGGAGGCACGCATCCCGAGGTTCACCAT
This sequence comes from Tillandsia leiboldiana, assembly GCA_029204045.2. Lineage (NCBI taxonomy): Eukaryota > Viridiplantae > Streptophyta > Magnoliopsida > Poales > Bromeliaceae > Tillandsia > Tillandsia leiboldiana. The sequence continues at coordinate 84,782 of JAQNDB010000315.1, forward strand.
TTTACGGCGCGGCGCGACGCTTGTTCTCCGGCGATCCTCTTCGCCCCTTCTCAGTGTTTGGACTCCTCCGACCCACCCCGACCTCGGAATTTGCCGATTCTTGCGCCGTTGGACTCACGACAGGTAGGGCTTCAACTCTTGTGTTTTATGGTTCCTCGATTTCCGTGCTGATCTTGGAGTTTTCTTAGCACCCATTTGACCCTTTTTCTTCGCGGACTTTTGGGACAGCACCGCAGTGTTCTTGCCATATCTTTTCACTCGGGCGTCGGAACGAGGCGACTCAAAAGGCAATTTTCATCTAAGCTTCGCAAGGAGTCTCCTGGATTTTTCTCAGAATTTTCTGAATTTTACTCGAGGGTGAGAATCTCCTTTCTCTGTGGTTCCTTGTTACAGGAATTTAGTGCAGTTTGGGTTTGGGGTGTACCCCTTGTCGGATTTTTATCTCAGCGTAGGAAACTCCAAATTGGGCGTGCAGGTACTCGTTTCGACGGGCTCGTCGCAAGGATCGCGATAGTATTTTTCTTGGATTTTTATGGCCATTATTCGCAGGTAAAAATTAGTGAATTGTGGACTGCTGGTTTGGGGGACAGATTCTGGAATTGTGGATGTTAAGCTTATGTATTTTTCCTTTGGGGTATTTTGTACAGATTGGTGGTGTGTTGGACTGATCTTGGACTTCGCCTTTGGGAATTTTGGAATAGCGCTCGAGGTGGGTGATGTTGAGAACCTCCTGCATATGAATGTATCTAGCATGCTTGCATTATATTAAGGTTCTTTTGCTAATACTTGCATTGTTAGCAAGCTACAAGTTAATGAGTGGTGTTTCCATGCTTAGATATGCAATTTAATTAGTTGGAATGAATGCTATAGCCATATCATATTGTGTGTTAAGGAAAGGTTTGGGCATGTGGTTAGAATGCATGTTGTGAAAGGGGTACTTGCTAGTTAATTGTGCATCTAAATTGTATCATGTATCGTATATCATGCCCTGTGTACATCGGAGGGTCCAAACATTTAATGTTGCATAGGTTAGAATAATTAAAAAGAGGTTTATCAAGTTAATGACTTTTGCATGCTTGAATGGTCACCTAGATAGGCCACCTTTTTCTGCTACACTATCATGCTGGAATTGACTTAGGAGAAACCATGTTGCATTCTTTCTTCAGTCACTTAGACATAGGGGATATTATGCTCGGGTTAGAGCAGGGGCTGGGTTAGTGTAGTCAGATACTTGGGTTTCGGGGAGAGGGTTTTGGGCTTCCTTTGGGAGACGGTACTTTTCCTTATAGAGCGGAGTGCGCGATTTGCAGACTTGAGACCCTGGGACTCCTGTCCCATATCGGTGTTATGTGTAGGCTGGCATACCCGATTTGGCAGACATTGAGAACCCTACCCCTTATCGGTGCTATGCGTAGGCTGGCATACCCGATTTAGCAGACCTTGAGACTCCTGTCCCATACCGGTGTTATGCGTAGGCTGGCATACCCGATTTGGCAGACATTGAGACTCCTATTCCACACCGGTGTTATGCGTAGGCTGGCATACCCGATGTGGCTGGCTTCGATTCTCTGATGCATACATTTAGCTATCTTTAGCTGGGCAGGTAGAGGCATATTAGTGGTAGCTTTTATCAGGAGTCATACTCTTAGTTACCGCATCTATTCCTTTAGCCTCTGGTAGACCTAGTGGGCTGGTAGGAGTTCGTGTTGAGGTTTACCCACTAGGGGAGGCTACTGTCTTTATTGTAGTACTGACCCCCACTGTTTTTCCCTTTTCTTGTCCCCTTTGTTTTGCAGAGTCATCTGCCGGAGTTGCGGGGCCTTCCTACCAGGATCGAGGTAAGAGGATCGCCGACTAGATAGCTGCTACCCCGAGCTCGTGTTTTTGGTAGTTTTGTTGTATCCCCAGTACACTCAGACGGTTGTATTTTCCTTTTATTTTGGGTCTGGCTGCGGCCAGTTGGTTGTATATATTTCGTGAGCTGGGAGAGACACTTGTATATTTTTTTTTGAGAGCTTACTGTACTTTCATTTCCAGCATTTGTCTGAGTTGTATTAGTTTTTAGTTCAGCTCTGTTTTATGCTCCTTTATTACGTGTTTTACATCTGAGCAGGTTATCAGCGCTTCGTGTACACGGAAAATTCCGTGTGCACGGCGGATCTGTGGACGGGCCCGGGTTCTGGTTTACACCCGGGGCGTGACATATTCACCCCCCTCTAGGTGTTTTTTCCCCTATTTAGATCCTTATTACATATAACCCCAACAAGTGGTATCAGAGCGAGAATAGGGTTGTAAACAATGGTTGAAGGTGGAAACATCAACCGACCCCCGTTCTTCGATGGAACAAATTATCCGTACTGGAAAGTGCGGATGAAAGCCTTTTTAATTTCCATCGACGAACGGGTGTGGCAATCAATTGAATTAGGATGGTCTAATCCATCTGAATTTATTGGTGATGTTCGCACCTTAAAACCTAGGTCGAAATGGACCAAGGAAGAGTTAGATTCATCTTCTTACAATGGCAAGGGAATTAATGCTATTTTTAATGCCTTATCTCAAACTGAATTCTCTCGCATCTCGGCATGTGAGACTGCGAAAGAAATCTGGGATGTTCTTCAAGTTACACATGAGGGAACTAACCTCGTGAAGATTCAGAAATTGGAAATGCTTACGAGCAAGTTTGACTCTATCTTGATGGCAGAAAATGAATCTTTCACGGACTACTATACACGATTGCAAGATATCGTAAACTCATGTGCTAACCTGGGAGAGAAGATTCCAGAATTTAAGATTGTAAGAAAGATCTTAAGAACTCTTCCTGAACGATTTCGCCCAAAGGTTACTGCCATTGAAACTATTAAACACCCGGACGAAATACGTGTAGAAGAATTAGTTGGTTCATTACAAACTTATGAAATGACATTTACTACTAACAATTCTTCTGGAAAGGCATCCACTTCTAAGTCTTTAGGTTATGCGTTGAAAACAACTAAGGAAGAAGACGCGGATACATCCTCCTCAGACGATGACGAGAACCTTTCTATGGAGGAATTTGAGAAGCAGCTCGCTCTCTTGACAAGGAAGTTTCGCCGCAACTTTCGAAGGGGCAATTCAAGCAAATCTCCATCCTTCGGAAAGTCGAACAAAGGCAAGGGTACTTCAAGTTACAAGTCAAGAAAGCAAGAGAACTTCTCAAAGGATAAGAAAAGTTCAGAAGGACAACTACAATGCTTCAAATGTCGAGGCTACGGCCACATTGCAACGGAGTGTCCTAACAAGTATCCGGCAAAGAAGAAGGCGATGCAAGTCGTCACTTGGGATGACAACTCAACGTCAAATGAGTCGTCTTCGAGTGATGAAGAAAAGAGCTCCACCGCATTCCACGCGTCCGTATCTTCACCCTTCATGTGCTTTATGGCAAGTACATCCGAGTCGTTGCCCAACTCCACTGTTAAAAAGAATGCAACGGACAATGAATTGGATGATTCGGAAGGTGAAGATTTTGCTCTAGCCTATCACAGATCTTTACGGGATTTAAAGAAACCGGCTAAGCAAAACAAGGGGTTGAGAGGGAGATTGCAGGATCTCGAAGAAGAAGTAAAAAGGGTAACTTCTCTCTCGACCGATCTTGAAGTGGAAAGGGATAATCTGATAAAGGCAAATGTTTCCCTTCAAGAGTCCAATGAGCAACTCGAGAATAACTATATAGATATGGTGAACAAAGCGAACTATTTCTTGAAGCTCTACGGCGAGGCCCGACGGGAAAAATTGGAAATGACAGAGACCATTTGCCAACTCAAGGATGACTTACAGCAATTTTCTTTTGGAAGGAGTAAGTTGGATAAACTTCTTGGTCTTGGTCAAACAAACAAGTTCGGCCTCGGATACAATCGAACTGAAGACAATTTTAGTTCGGTTGGGACAGTCTTTGTGCCTCAGTCGGTATCTCCTCCTCCGACACCGGAAATCATGACAACCAACGACAACAAGCCTACTTCATCCTCTTCAGAATCGTCAAGCACAAAGGTATGTTTTCGTTGTAATTTTGTAGGGCACATTGAAAGAAACTGCAAGATTGGAGCTCAAAGATCAAATCAACCACATCTTGCAACTACTGCCAATAAGTTCACTCCCCGGAATTCAAAGAAGGATTTTCCTAAAGAAAAGGATATTGGTAGTACTTCAAATAAGACGATGACAAAAGAAAAAGACCAATCATGCAAGACGTCTTCATCAAGGAAAACTTCTCAACCATTGCCAACATACTCCAAAACTCAAAAGGTTTGGGTATGCAAAGGTGAAACCCCTCCTTGTCTTTAATCATTCTACGATTAAATCTTGTGTAGTTTATGTAGACTATTTTCTTTTCTTCTTTTTCTTTTGGCCGACCCGTCAACCATCCTTGGGAGGTAAATGGCACATTTTCTTATTGGTTGATGATTTCTCTAGGTTTTCTTGGGTAGCATTTTTAAAAGAGAAAGCTGATACGTTTGACTCTTTTCATGAGATTTGCCATCGTATTATGATTGAAAAGAATGAAAAGATCATTCGTGTTAGAAGTGATAGAGGCGGAGAATTCATAAATTCAAAATTCATTGATTTTTGCACTTCAAATGGCATTAAACATGAATTCTCGGCACCCTATACACCTCAGCAGAATGGTGTTGTTGAGCGCAAAAACAGGGTTGTACAAGAGATGGCGCGTGTGATGCTTCATAGCCAGAATTTACCGCTACATTTTTGGGCTGAAGCCGTGAACACCGCTGTCTATGTCATTAATAGAGTTTACTTGCGCCCAGGAACTTTAAATACACCATATGAGCTGTGGTTTAGTAGAAAACCGGATATCAAATACTTTCGTATCTTCGGGAGTCGATGTTACATTTTACGTGACCGTGAAAATCTTGGAAAGTTCGACTCTCGAAGTGATGAAGGGATCTTTTTCGGTTATTCTACGAATAGCAGAGCATATCGAGTATTTAACATTGAATCTAAGACGATCGTAGAATCTATAAATGTTAAAGTAGATGAAGCTTTTCACTTTGGATCTGGAAAATCTACCCTCGATATCTCTCTAGATGATGATTCTCCTGCTAGTGCATCTTCTCATGATAATACTTCCAATATTAATGATGCATCTAATGGCTCTTCTAGTTTATCTGATGTGCAGGAATCATCTCATGTATCTCCGAGTACTCCGTTTCAACAAACATTACGAATCTCCAAGGATCATCCGGAATCGAACATCATTGGAGATCCACAAGAAGGAGTTAGAACTCGGAGGCAGTTGGTTTGTGGATTCGCTTGCTACGTATCTTTAATCGAACCAAAGAACATAGATGAAGCTCTTCAGGATGACTACTGGATTAAAGCAATGCAGGAAGAGCTCCATCAATTTGAGCGAAACAAAGTCTGGGAATTAACGAAGCCTCCAAAGCAACATAATGTGATAGGTACCAAATGGATCTTCAAGAACAAGAAAAATGAGGATGGTACTATCATCAGGAACAAGGCACGATTAGTTGCTCAAGGTTATTCTCAAGTAGAAGGTATAGACTTTGACGAAACATTCGCCCCTATAGCTAGACTCGAGTCCATTCGTATACTATTTGCTATTGCTTGTCATTTTAAAATCAAATTATTTCAAATGGACGTTAAGAGCGCATTTCTAAATGGTTTTTTAAATGAGGAAGTTTATGTGGCTCAACCGAAAGGTTTTGTAGATCATAAACAACCTAACCATGTTTTTCGTTTGAAAAAGGCTCTTTACGGTCTGAAACAAGCACCGCGAGCATGGTACGAAAGGTTAACAAAGCACCTTTTGGAGAAGGGCTATACTCGAGGGGGAGCTGATAGGACTCTCTTTGTGAAGCATTATCAAAGCAATTTCATTGTAGCACAAATCTATGTCGATGACATTGTATTTGGCGCAACAAGAGATAATGATGCTTCTAAATTCGCGGAGACCATGGAAAGCGAATTTGAGATGTCCATGATGGGCGAATTGACTTATTTTCTTGGATTGCAAATTAAACAAAATGATGAAGGTATTCACTTGAGTCAATCCAAGTATGCAATGGAGTTGGTCAAAAAGTTTGATCTAGAAAATTGTAAAGATTTTCCAACTCCAATGGGAACTAGCCACAAGGGACTTGGAAGTGAATCACATAGTGAGAATGTAGACGAGAAACTGTATAGAAGTATGATTGGAAGTCTACTTTACCTCACGGCTAGTCGCCCGGATATATCCTTTAGTGTTGGGATTTGCACGAGATATCAATCAGCACCAAAGGAGGTTCACCTGAAAGCGGTGAAACGGATCATCCGGTACATCAAAGGATCAATTAATTTCGGAATTTGGTATCCTATGGGAACAAGTCTGGATATTGTTGGATACTCAGATGCCGATTGGGCAGGATCAGTGGATGATCGGAAAAGCACGAGTGGTGCATGCTTCTATCTTGGCCATTGCCTTGTTGCATGGCACAGTAAAAAGCAGAATTGCATAGCACTCTCGACTACCGAAGCGGAATACATTTCAGCTGGAAGTTGCTCAACTCAACTCATTTGGATGAAAAGCGTATTGAGCGACTTCCGCATTTCAGCATCTTCGGTAACAATTCTTTGTGACAACACAAGTGCAATTAACATTTCAAAAAACCCTGTGTTGCACTCTAGAACAAAACATATTGAACTTAGATATCATTTTCTTAGAGAGCTAGTTGAATCAAATACTCTTCAACTTTCATATATTTCAACTGAGGATCAATTAGCTGACATTCTAACAAAACCTTTGGATCAAAAACGTTTTATTCATTTGCGAAAAGCAATTGGAATGCTTTCCTTGAAATAAACTTCTTTTTGAAACCTTTGCTTAGGATAGGTTTTGTTTTTGTTTTTGTTTTGTTCATTATCTATGTTTGTACATAGGACATTAATTGAGCATAGATCATAATTGACTTTAATTGCATCTTTTCGCACATTTAGAAATTTATTATGCTTTTGCCATCATAATATTTCACTGTTGCAATGATCATTTATGTTAATTAAATCATCTTCTGAGTGATCAAAGTCAATTTCTCTCTCTCAATGATCTCTTGGTATAGTCATTATCTTATTTGACTGCTTAGTCGAGTATGAAATCGAGATCAATATTTGGTTGAATACTTTATATCTTAAATAATTGATAGCCAATTGAGGGGGAGTCATAGAAAAAGTAAAATGCTCAAAAGATGTGGAAAGAGTTACATCCCAATGAGGAGTGTGAAAACTACCACCACATGGAGGAAAGAGCTACCACCTCGGTCGTCCGAGTATTGTGTGCAGCTACCACATGTATACCAAGCATGGTTGTTCAAATTTTGATTAAGTAAAATGCATGTTGAAATACTTGACTTCGTCAAATTTCAAGGTTGGTATAAGGTGGGTTTTTAAAGAAAGATGCTCAAAGAGCCACTCTCTTCAACAGATTGTCTAGATACATTATCTACTATATTTGGGATTTCAAACATCTATTGATCTTTGTATTTCATTTTCTTTACTGAATTGATGATTTGATAAAGGCATTACTCATAAGATCAAGTTAGATGTAATTGAAGGTGTTCAACTTTAAGGGATTTAATTCTTGTAAATTCTTGTTTCATTTTTGGATATTATTGATAGATTTGGCATAATCTAATTCTTGTTGTATGAAACGATGATTTTTGTTTAAAGTTGATACACATTTGTGCTTACAATCTTTTTCTGGTTTTTCTTGAATTTCTCTGAAATTTTCTAACGAAAAAGTTGGAGCCGATCCGGATTGGACCTGCCGATCCGGATCCCGAACGCAGTTTCTCACTACGGGTAGCCGATCCGGATCGCAATCATGAACTGATCCGGATCGCGGCTAGGGTTTTATAAAGAACAAAAGGGTTTTGATTTCTTTTACTCCAATCTTTTGTTTCAAAGTTTCCAGAGCCTCTCTCTCTAGATTTCATCCTTCCTGGAAGCTTTCAAACTCAAGTTCTTCACCTCCAAGTAAGTTTTATTGATCAAAATCTCGGTTTTTCACCGTTTTTCTCTTTTCCTCCTCAAACGTGATGAAATTCTTTGATCAACTTTGTTTGTGGATGGTTTTTGATCAAATTTCTTTTGAAATAAGAACTCTGGGTAGATTAGTTTCGATTATATGCTAGGTATTCTCCTGATTAACGGATTTTTAGGCTTCGATTTCTAAAATTTTCGGTTTTAGGGCATATAATAAGGATTTTCGAAAATCATGCAATTGATCTATTTTAAAAGTCCTTTTGCAAAACTAATTTGATTCTTAGTCTCTCTACATGATTATGATTGTTTGGGTACAATTGTTCAAATCTTTGAAAATTAACAATTTTCTCATGTGTTCTTGAGTTGTTGCTCACAGGATTTTAATCTTCTTAAAGCACTTGGATCAATGGGATTCTCATGGATCATTCTTTTATTGGTCACTATGGTGCACACTCGGGCCACAAACAAGTTAAAAAGAGCTAAGAAAACACAACAAAAGGGTGAGTTTCATGTGATCAGCGACACAGAAGTAGATTGTCACGAGGTAGATTGGACTGAATTGACAGATGATGATGACTCATTGCCTGAACAAAAGGCGACTGATGGTTCAAAAAGAAAAGCGTCCGATGCATCGAAAGAAAAAGCACCCATGGACAAAGGTAAAGCACCTATGACTGCACCAACCATCTCGGTGAAAAGGAAACGACTCGCTCGACGGTTTGGACGAGCACGAGGTTTCATGTCTAACGAACCGATTATTCCGGATTCTCCACCTCGGGAGGAACAAGTGTTCGTTAATGCGGATCGCCTAAGGGCATTTGAGAATCGTGAATGCATTGGTGAGAGGCATGTCAATATTGAGGCTCTACGAGATCACTCTCCTGAGTTTGGCGTTCTGATTGAACAAGGAAACCTTATTCAAGTTTGTCGTTTTCCAGAAGTGCTTGGATACTGTCTGCATCTTGTAAGGGCCTTCTATACAAATGCACGGCACCTTCGTGAAATTGAAAACGGTCCAATGGAATTTTACACGAACATCCAAGTCACAAGATTCAAAATTACTTCACAATTGATTGGCGAGGTTTTGGGAATGCCTGCCAGCAAGACAGGAGTTAATTACTTGAAGGGAAAGGTTTTGACGAACACTGTGTGGCAAATGGTTATAAAGGGTATTTGTTTGGAAGGAACGCAATCAACGGAGAAATCGATCAGATCCAAGGAACTTCGTCTTGAGTACCGATTTCTAAACTTCATCACTTGTTACAATATCCTTCCAAATATGCAGACGAAAGTCTTGAGATGGGATCGAATGCTATTTTTGTATCTCTTAGGACATCCGTCTGAGGCAATGGGATTGAATATCAACATTCCATACATTATTTAGAATAGAATGACAAGATATGTTGAGCACCCTCATCCCACAGAAAGAATTCCATTTCCACTGATTATAATGAGGATCTTGAAGAAATTTCAGGTTGACATTACCTCACCGACTTATCATCAATGTTTGGGTATGATCGATGAGTCCACCGTTGTGAAGTCACTTCACAAATTGCCCCATGTCACTCCAGTCCCTTCGTGCGGAACGAAACCTAGTAGCGGCACTTCCGCGTCACCATCACAACCAGCACCCACACCAACAGATGAAGCATCAGTCTCATCCATCTACAAAGAACAACAACGATTATCTGTTGAGCAGGAACAGATTTCCAAGGCACAGACGAGAATCTCCAATGAGCTCGAGCTCATCACGGCAGCTCACATTACCATAACTAAGAAGGTCAATTCAATGACCAAGCTGGTGAAAAAGATGTTTTCTAAGATGGGCTGCACGAGCTCTGAAGACTCCGAATCTGATGACTGATTCCTTTCTTTTTATTCTTTTGCAGATTTTTAACCTTTTCTTGTGCAGGTTTTTCAGTTTTTAGGACTTAATCTTAGTTCTAGTTCTTAAATTTCGGAACATTTTCTTTGAAATTTTTAACTCTCCTTCAATTTTTGGTAATTTTGGCTTTGTTTGTGACAAAAAGGGGGAGAGAGTTTAGATAACTTGAACAATGATGATGTGAATGATTGAACAATGATGATGTGAATGTATGAACATCAAGGTAAGTATCACTTCAACTTCAACTTTGGTTTTCATCTTGTGATTGTTTGCATGTCTCTACTAACTATTCGACTAACTATTTGGGCATGTAATATGACTAACAAGTTGATGTTCACTAACATGACATTTGGTTTTTGATTGCATAGAAGATATGTTGGTTTTTGACTATGATTCTCTTACATATCTGAATTCTCAAATGTCATGATGATCAGATAAACTCTATCTCTGTACTAGGTTTTGAATGCTAAATATTCTTCAGGTATCTAACGATCTCTTTTTGTCAAGAATGATTTCTTTGTGCAGAGAGTACAGATGTCTAAGTCTAGAGTCTGTTTTAGGAGTTTATCTCATGTTTTTAAATTTTCGGATCTCCATTGTAAATTTTTGTTGTATGGTGATAGCAACAAAAATATCTTTTTGAATTTTCTTCAGTGGATCTGTGTTTGTCACGAAACCGCCAAAGGGGGAGATTGTTACGGAATTTGAGTTGGCGTAGTTTCGTGAAAGTCTCAAGTCTTGAAGATTGAAGGTGAAGAAAGTTGGATCATTTAACTCAATCTCAAGAAAGAAGAATTCAAAAGGATCAGGTATGTTTAACTAAAGATTTTGTGTGATCCGAATACTTCTTGTAGTGTAGAAACACTTGGAAGAATCTTTCATTGCATAAAAATCAAAAACTGGACTTGGGACATGTTCAGGATCCGGATCAGGTTGTTTGATCCGGATCCCGAAGGTGGTTCATTCATACACCAGTTCAATCCGGATCGTAGCCTCTCTTGATCCGGATCCCGAACACTGAGTTTACCATCTTCCTTGAACGATCCGGATCAGGCTTCGCAATCCGGATCCCGAACGTTGATGTTTGGTGAACTGTATGAACGATCCGGATCAAGCACTTCGATCCGGATCCCGAACCTTCGTTTTTCTGGAATTGCCTGACTCGTTACGACGATCCGGATCACAGCTAATCCGATCCGGATCGCCGTCCGTAAAATTTCCAGAAATGTTAGGTTTTTGATTCTTATCTCCTTCCTAGGGTTTCTAACCTATAAATAGACCCTATGACTCTTTTTCATAGGGGGCCGAAAATCCAAATAGCCGTCATTTTCATATATCATCTTATACGGCTCTAGATCCACATATAGAGAAAAGGAAATCATTAGAGAATACTCTATGTTTCTTCATCTATATTGATTAGTTTGATTCTAGGTTTTCATACTCACATCTTGAGTTGAATCAAACTAATGAATACTTAGATGGTATTTCCGATCTATCTTTGATCTAAGTATTCGGCGGATCATCACCACCAAAAACAATGATTTACCCCAAAAATCGGCGCGTGGATTCGCGTGTCCTTGTGGATTCAAGGTTCAAACCGCTCTCGTGAATTCGGAGCGAGGCACGTTCGTGGATTCGAAGGGTGCTATTGGGTGAAGACCGTGGATTCGGTCGACGTCGTGGATTCGACGTTGGACGCCGTGGATTCGGCGTTGGGCGCAGATCGTGGATTCGAGAAGCGTCGTGGAGCGAGCGGAGAAGATCCTCTAGGAGCGTATGGAAAAGGTTGAGTCGTAAGTGTGTACGGTAAATCACCTTGTACGTGTTTTAATTCTAGTGGATTTCTGCCGTGTTATCGGTCCCGTGGTTTTTTTACTCCGGTGATGGAGTTTTCCACGTAAAAATCTTGCGTATTATTTTTATTTCCGCATTGGGTTTTTATCGCAACGATTTTTGAGTGTTTATACATTTACCAACCTATTCACCCCCCTCTAGGTGTTTTTTCCCCTATTTAGATCCTTATTACATATAACCCCAACATCTCGTTGGAGTTAGTGCGCAATTTGGACACAAGTGGTGGCGAGCCCGGGTCGCAGCATCGACCCCGGGGCGTGACAGATTTAGGTGGTATCAGAGCCTAGGTGTATAGGTCGTGAGGGACTTAGAGACCCTAGGCTATTGGTTGGACAGTAGGATGACGTCGTGAGAGACGTCGATTTTAAGCGAGAGTCCGGATTGAGTTTGTGCCTCCCCCAGAGGATTGGGGCAAGTGATCTTACAATTATTTCTCTAAAGATGATTATGTTGGCTGCAGACAATATAATGCTTTAGTAAGGGTAACATGTTTTAGACTTTCGCTTGATTGGGTCGAGAGAGTTCTTGGGTCCTAATGTTGTTCTGTTGGCAGTAGTTGTGATGCTTCCGAGACGCCGTGCAGTGGTGAGGGCGTGTTTGACCTTGGATGAGGAGTCGAACAGCGGGAGGCCATATGGATCGAGCAGAGTGAGGTCTGAGAGTTACAGACCCAGGTAGCCCAGACGCTTGAGGCGATGCAGCGCTAGGAAGAGAACATGGAGCGCGTAAATGCGCATGCATGCTTGGATAGAGAATATCTCCCGGAGTATCGCCAGGAGCATCTCCAGCCGCGACATCGTCGACTTCGACCCAGAGTGCAGGTGAATAGTACGGAGCAGCGAGGTTGCTGATCGGTTGTGTACTTCATCTAGTTCCATCCCCTGTAGATTTCGGGACCGAGTTTGGAGCTTGGGAGGCCGGAAACTGGATTGCTGCTATGGAAAATTTATTTGAAGACTTGATCATCCAGGAGAAGCATCAGGTGTGCTGGTTGCGCACTGTAGGATAGGGACGCCGGGAGTTAGTGGCGTCGAGTTCGTCCTGTTGGACCACCGGGAGCACAGTTGATGACCTGGGATGAGTTTCTGCGACGGTTGAGCAGTGTACCCCTTGTTGCCCAGGATGAGGCTTAGAGGTTGAATATGTTGAGAGAGGACTGCATCTGATATCTATTTCTTGTGTAATCTCAACGAGCGCCGACTTCAGATGCAACAGATGTGCCTGCCAATGGATTGCCGAGAACAATTGAGATGTTCGAGAGGACACGGTGAGCGAGGGAACAGCTCCAGAGAGAGGAGTTCCAGCTCATGGATTTTGGGGATAGTCGGTGGATCGAGGTTGCCATGATTCGTCTCAGGGTCAGGGGTTCTCAGAGGAGACCGCCCAGTAGTTTCTCGACAGTCGAGGCACC